>JAADWR010000155.1:0-15092 GCA_023336345.1 Pythium inflatum | reverse complement strand
CAGTCGCATTGGCGTCGACGCCGACCTGGAGGAGCATTTCGACGACAGCGAGTCGGCCGCGTTCAGCTGCACACATGAGCGCCGAGCAGCCTCGCTGATCAATGAGACCAACGTTCGCCCCTGCCGCCAGCAACAGCTTCGACATCCCCACGTGGCCTTTCGCAGCTGCGACAATCAGCGGCGATACCCCATCGTACCGTACGAGATCAACGCACGCGCCATTGGCAACGAGCAGATCGATAACACTCTTGTGGTTGTTGTGAGCCGCAAGGTGAAGCGCCGCCTCACCGTCTCCTTTCACGTGATTCACGTCGACCGCATTGGTCGCCAACAACGCTGAAACGACCCCGACGCACCCGCGGTCGCTCCCGTATAGCAAAGCCGTCCACCCATCCGTTGTTTCGACGTCGACAGCTACGTTCAGCGCCAGCAGCGTCTCGACCAACTCGATGTCGCCCTTGCGACTCGCGCGAACCAGCGCCGACTCGCCATAGTTGTTCACGTGGTGCACGTTCGCACCGGCTGCAATGAGACGATGAACGACGGATAGGCGACTTTCGTCTGCTGCACACGTCAGCGCCGTGTCGCCGTCGTCGTCCGTGTGGTCGATTTCAATGCCGTCAACTGCCAGCAACAGCTCGACGACGTCCGTAAAGCCTTTCCACGCGGCAAATGTCAGCGCCGTATCGTTGTGATGATTCGTCGCATTCACGTCGGCGCCAGCGGCGAGTAACAGTCGGATCGTATCGATATATCCGTATTGGGCAGCTTGGATTAACGGCGGAAAGCCATTGGCGTTGGTTCGGTTGAGATCGGCACCGGCAGCAACGAGGAGAGACACAATGCCCATACGGTTGGCTTTAATCGCTGTGTCGAGCGCGTACGCCAAGTTCCAGTCAGCAGCCGTTGGGGCGTCGGCACTCAGCAGCGCGTCGACGACCGCTTCATGACCACGGGACACCGCAATGATGAGCGCCGAGTCGCCGCTTTCGTCGACGTAGTTCACGTCCGCGCCGGCCTGGAGCAGTTTCTTGACGACATCAGCGTTGTCGTGGAAACTCGCCAGCCAAAGAGCTGTCTCGTTCGCAGAGTTGGTGGCGTTGACGTCGGCCTTGGCCTCGATCAATGCGTCGACAACGTCGAGATACTGGTGGCGGATCGCCAGCATGAGCGCCGAGTTCCGGTGGAGAACCGTATCGTTGGGATTCGCGCCGGCCGCAAGGAGCGTCTGGACCGCAAGTGTGTGGCCTCTATCGACCGCGTAAATCAGCGGAGTCCATCCGGACGATGCTGTTGCATGCACGTTGGCGTGGCCCGTGAGTAGCACGTGGATCACGTCGGCGTCACCGCGCGCCGCCGCTATCGCCAGCGCTGTCTGTCCGCTCTCGTCGCGCTCTTCCACGGACGCGCCATCGGCGAGCGCTTGCGCGACGCCTGCGACGTCGCCGGCTGCTGCAGCGGAGAGCAGGCGCGACGAGACGTGCAGCGGCATCGGAGCTTCTTGTGGAATGGGTTGCTGAGACTTTCGACAAATCAACCGCGTTTTCATTGGCTGAAAAGACCGATTTGAGCCAATCGGACGATGCTAGAGTGTTTGCAAATTCTCCACCAAGTCCACGATGACAGTCGCGCAGTTGCCGCACGACGTCGTCGTGCCCGCGCATCTCCGCGAGGCCAAGCGCCGAACTTCCATCCAGCGCCGTTGCGTTGGCGTCGACGCTGAGACGCAGGAGCTTGTCGACGACTGTGCGATGGACGCGTTCGACTGCACACATGAGCGCCGAGTATCCGTGGTGATCCACGTGGCCAACGTTTGCGCCAGCGGCGAGCAGCACCGACACGACCGACACGTTTCCATTCGCAGCAGCTAACAGTAAAGGCGACAGGCCATCGTGTCGAGCAAGATCAATGTCGGCGCCGTTGGCAAGGAGCATGTCGACGACGCCTGGGTCGTTATTGCGCACGGCAACGTGCAGTGTCGACTCGCCATTTCGTTTCACGTGGTTCACGTTGACGGCATTCGTTGCCAACAACGCATTCACGACTCGGACGCTCCCACATTTGCTCGCGCACAGTACAGCCGTCCACCCATCATGCGCTTCAGCGTCAGGAGAGACGCCGAGCTTCAACAGCGTCTCGACCAACTCGAAATCGCCCGTGCGACTCGCACGAAGCAGCACGGTCTCGCCATTGTGGTTGGCGTGCGCTACATTTGCACCGGCCACGATGAGCCGGTGGACGACGTCGATGTGGCTCTCGTCAACCGCACACATGAGCGCCGTGTCGCCTTCTTCGTCTGCGTGGTCAACATCAATGCCGGCAGCCGCCAGCAAGCGGCTCGACCGTGTCGAGAAACCCTTTCCACGCTGCAAACGCCAGTGCTGTATCGTCGTGGTCATTCGTCTGGTTGACGTCGGCGCCTGCGAGTAGCAGCACTCGTGTCGTGTCGGTATATCCGTACTGAGCCGCTTGAATCAGCGGTCGAGATACGTCGGTGTTGGCGCGGTTGACGTTGGCGCCAGCAGCCACGAGTTGCGAAACGATGCCGACACGATTGTCCTCGATTGCAGTGTTCAGAGCGTGCCCCAAGTTCCTCTCAGCTGTCGCTGGAGCGTCGGGACCCAAGAGCATGCAACACCGCAATCATGAGCGCCTAGTCGCCGCTCTCATCGACGTGGTTCACGTCCGCGCCCGCCTTTACAAGCTTCTCGACAACCTCGCGGTTTTCGCAATAAGATGCCAGCAAAAGCGCCGACTCTCGTTGGAAATTGGTGGCGTTAACGTCGGCCTTGGGCTCGAGCAACGCATCGACAACGTCGAGGCACTGGCGGCGGATCGCCAGCATGAGCGCCGAGTTCCTGTTGGTACCAGTATCGTTCTGGCTTGCGCCAGCCGCAAGGAGCGTCTTGACAACGAGTGTGTGGCCGCTATCGACCGCGTAAATGAGTGCGGTCGACGCGGCCGTGGATGTCGCGTGGAGATCAGCACGCGCCGCCAGCAGCGCGTTGGCAACGTCGTCATAACCGCGCGCCGCCGCCGTCATCAGCGCCGTTTGTCCGCATCCATTGCGCTCTTCCACGGACGCGCTATCCGCCAGCGCTTCTCCGACGCCTGCAACGTCGCCGGCCGCCGCGGCGCAGAGCAGGCGCGACGAGACGTTCTTGAATGTGCAGAGGAGACCGTTGTTGGCTGTTGACGCCGCTCCATTGGCTGAAACAGGTTCGATTTCAATCAATCGACATGTTCTGATCCCTCTGTTCACAATCATTCTCTCTCGTCTTGTCTCACATAAACGGGACGCTGAGACCTTGCCATCATAAAATGGCAAAAAAGGCCATGGCGCCGTCAGGACCACGCCAGACGCTCTTGCTCTTTTGCAAGTTCCTCACGCACCGCGTGCGCACCGAGCACCTCGATCTCTTCTACACCATTGCGCTCGAGTCTCTCGAATCGCCGCCATGCTTAACGCGCGTTGACGAGATGCTCTACCGCGTTTTCCCGCTCGTGGCGATTCTCCCGATTGACACTACGGACGAGTCGTCTCGAGCGAAAGCCGGCCGTGTGCTCGAGCGCATGAGAAGAGACCGTGAAGGCGACCACGTGATGCGAGACTTGGGCGTCCTGCTGTCCGATCGTATCACGCTCAAGAACTGGGATGTGCTTGAGCGCATTTACGGCGAGTTCAAAAAGGGCAGCGACCGCGCACTCCGTGCGTTCGTGGCGCTGCAGCCGCAGGCGATCGCAATGATCCCAGTGCGTCCGAACCCACCCACTTCCTTTGCACCAGTACAAGTGTCTGCTCTGTCCAACCAAGGCGCCCGTAGCGCGTCTTCCGATGACGAAGGTTTGACTTCGGACACAGACAAGGAGGAGACTACCGAACGACCGACAAACGTACTTGGTCGAGGCTACAAAGCCATGAGTCTGCAGCTGCTGAAAAACGTTCGGGTCGTGCTAGCTGAGCTCAATGCAATCGAGGCCACTGCGCCATGGAAGCGCGTGTTTGAACTCTCAAAGATAGCGTATCCATTCGACGAGAGCAAGCACCCCAAGTTCGCCCGTCAGCTGCGAACCTTTTGGAGCCGCTATGCACGGGCTGTGTGGCAACGTCGCTTTTGGTGCCGCGTTCCAGGCGATCAGGCCAAGGACTACTGGGCGGCGAGGAAGACTGAGGGCGAACACGCAACGCAATTCTTTACCAAGGGCGTGATCGTTCCGCTCTATCGCGAGTTTGGTGTGCGCTTCTTTATGGACATGGATGCACTCCCCGAGCGCATCCACTGGTGGTGGTACCGCGAGCCGGTCGTGGATCTCGTCGAGATGACGAGGGTCGAGGGTGTTGACTACAGTCTCCGCTACCTCCGGGCGCAGAAACTCAAACGCTATCCGACACCACATCCCCAGTTCCATATGAGGACAAGTCTGCGCACATCGCCAAGTCCGAGCATGTGGTCGATGCACAAGGAGGCCCGGCACATTCTCCATGCGATTGACACGCATAAGGACAGCATGAAACCTCGGACTCAAGGTTCACGAACCACGGGAGGAAAGCGACCACGCACAACGGGATCGAGTAGTGAAGAAGACGACAGCGAGTGATTTCGGTGCTTTAGGGCTACGTGTTGACATCCTTTCGCCAGCGGAACGTTCAGATGAATCTCACGGCACGGCGAGGGCAAAATGGTTATTTGAATTGGACGTATTACATTATCGATTAACGAAGCATAGCGTCCTGCAATCGTTGTCTTCCGTTGCTACGGGGTTGCTGACTGTCGCGATCCCCACCGTTCGTCCAAATGCTTCTGGAGCTCCGGACACGACTGGCGCAACCTCGTGAAGTCGTTGGTGGAGGTGTCTGCCGCGAGGACATAGCGTGGGCGAAATACTTCCAGATGTGGACAGTTGGCGGCCACGGACGCCAGAACGCGTGCATGACAATGCGAAAGTTATCAAGCGAAAGCCCGGATGCCAAGAGAAGAAGGCTATGCAATCAATCGTTCAATCTCGTCTACGATATGCGTTGTTCGCGCCATCGTCGACCACATACTGACCGAGGTCTGATCTTGGTATCCTGGGGTGTGATTCGAGAAGCCCTGGGGCAGCGTTGGCTCGCGCTTGTTTGCTTGGGCCGCAATGTACTTGAGACAAGCATCAATGCCCACGGTCCGACTCATTTTCTCAAGATCCACGACAGGCGCCCGGTACCACCACCAATACAGATGGCCCTTCTGCGCGTCCAAGGAGAGGAAAAACTCGGCACCAAAAGTCTCAAAGACTGGAAGCACAACGTGTGACACAAACGCTTCGGTAGCCGCTCGCTGTCGTCGTTTCCTGCGATAAAACACGGTGCTCGGGAGCTCTCGAAGCGGCGACCAAAAGTTCCGTTCCCACACTGCGTAGGCGTGGCGTTCCCAGAATGCGCTGAGGTTGTCGGCGAGCTCTGGGTACGTCTTTGCGTCGAATGGGTACACGATCTTTGTCACGTCATAGATGCGGGTCCACGGGCGAGACGCTTCGGCTTGCTGTTGCGTCTGGTGGATGATCTCGGTTACGTTGGCAGCGTCAATCGAGTCGACGCTAGACTGGGATAACTCGTCTTCTTCACTGCACAGTGGCGAGACAAGCGATTCTGGTTCGTCTTCCACTTCGCTATCGATGCCGTTGTCGCTGTCCGTGATCACGATAGCGTCCTCCGTTTCCTCGGCGTGGAGCGGCACGACGGGAAACATCGAAATAGCCGCGCTTGACCGACTGACAAACTCTTTGATTGTCGTTTCGTCACCAGTGCAAAAGTCGCGGTACATGGCTACGAGCCAGTGCCAGTTGGTGAGCTCGAGCTGATCGTGCAGTGCGACAAATAGGTTTCGCATCGCGTCGGTATCAAGCGGAGAGTCTTCACTGATGCGCACACGTTCCAAAAGCCCATGCGCGTACGCAACGGCAGCTGGATCATCATTCGCCACTGGGAGAATCGCGACGGTCGGGTAGCCGATCGCCAGTAGCGCGTTGATCGTGGAAGAGCTCTGCGGCTTCGCGTGGAGCTCCTCGACAATGCGCCGCAGCAGCTCGAGGTTCTCAGTGTAGAGACGATGCGCAATAAAGTCGCAGAAGCGCACCAGTCCGTCGGCTGCGCGCGCGTGCAGCGGCATCGCGGTTTGCTGACTGGCGACGATGGAAAGTGACTGCTAGGACAGGCCCGCATCGTCAACGCAACGCTTCTCGGTTTTAGCGGAACATGGATTCACTTGTTGTTAACCGTTACGAACCACCCATCAATCATCACCCGTCACCCCATCAACGTCGAATCGCAGTTCATCCGCTTGGGCCTGTTCTCCACTTTGCTCTTCTCACTCATGAGCACCAAGCGCCCTGCTCCAAGCCAAGGCGGCAGCGCCCGCGCGGCGCGGCTCTTTGCCGCACGACCAAGACGCTCAAGTGGGGAGACCTTGACAACGACCAGACGTCGTCGCCGCTGTCGACGTCGCTCTTGCGCGAAAGCATCTTTCCGTTTCTCGCACCGCTACCAGGAGATGCGAGTTTGAAGCTCGAAAACTTTCGAGCCCACGAATTCAAATGCGAGCTCGCTCCGCTCCGTCTAGTCTGCAAGCACTGGTACAAACTCGGTCACTGGTTTGCGACAGAAGCAGAGAAACAAGTGCTCAAAGTCGACAAGACGAAAGACCTCGCGCGCCTCACAAAGCGTCTCAAGCACAATGGTGAAGCTATTGTGCAGCTCCAAGTGCGTGTTTTCAAGGACCCGGTCGGCTCTTGTGTGTGGCTCGGTTTCTTCCACTGTGTCCGGAACATTGTGCAATTGTCTGTCGACACCAACGTCGCTGAATTCCCGAAGCTGCTCTGTGCAGCGTCGCAAGTCTGTCCGCAAGTCAAAGTTTTGATATTTCACCCTGACGGCAATCCATTTGACTGCACTGCGCTCCTCGACGCATTGCGCGCGTGGTTAAAGAGCGACGGCGGGCACCGATCGCTCGCCATTCCACAATCGTTGATGTACACTAGCGACTTCGGTACGTTTGTCACGCACGTAGCGGAGATGTGTCCTCAGCTGGAGAGACTTCGTTTTGGACTGCGTACTAGTATTGCGGCTTATGTCCCCGCGCCGGTGTGGGCGACAGTACGCAGCATGTGTCCCAAGCTCGAAATGTACTTGGATTGATGGAGAGTCGAAGTCGACGCAGCATGTGGTAGCGAGTGGTAGCGGGGTGAGTACATACTAGTACGAATGCCTTCATCTCAGCGCTGAATATATCATTCACAATAACTACTCCTACCAACCGGCAGTGGCATATCCATAGATGGAGAGCTCTTGGCCGATGCGATTTAAAAATCGATAGATCGCGTATTTTGAAACGCAAATAGCATATAGACGTTTCCCGTTTAGTCACTGTCCGTATCATCACTCATGTCTTCACTTCGCGCGTCCATAGAGGCTATATCATTCCCACGCAACTTGCTGATCGCAGCTGCAATGTGTGCCGTCCGTGTCCATCTCGACCACATGCTCACCGAGACCGGTGCCTTGTTCGCACGAGACGTGTTACAGAATCCTCTTGGGACTGACGGTTCGCGTTTCATGGCTTGGGTCTGGACATACTTGAGACACTTGTCAAGGCCGACGGCCGTGCTCATTTTCTCGAGGTCGACTAGAGGCTCCAGAAACCACCACCAGGGACAACGCGGTCGTTGCGCGTCCAACGTCACGAAAAACTCGGCACCGAGCTCAGTATAAGCTGGCAGGATCACGCGCTTGACAAACACATCGGTCGCAAACTGCTGGCGGACCTTGCGTTCATAGTACGGCGTTCCACGGATCTCTAGCTTTACCGAATAAGGCGACCAAAACTTGCGCTCCCACACTGCGCGGGCGTGCCGCTGCCAGAACTTTCGGAGGTTCGCAGCGAGCGACTTGTGGGCGTGGGCATCGAACGGGTAGACAATGTTGCTCACGTCGAAGAGCTGCTCCCACGGCGCCGTCCGCTCGATGCGCTCACAAACACGTCGGATGGTCGCGGCGGCGCTGTCTTCTCCACGTGGATCGGAGCTACTCGAACTGGAGGAGTCGTCATCACTCGAGTCGGAGCTCGAGGACGCGGCCTGTGGCTCTGGCTCGATTTCCATCTTCTCATCACCATCCGACTTGATCGCCTTCTTTCCATCCGTTTCTTGTACTCTTAACGGCGCGATCGGGAATACTGCGATTGCAGCGCCGCGCCCCGCGACAAAGCGCATGATCGTCGTCTCATGCCCCGCGCAAAAGTCGTAATACATCGCCACGAGCCAGTGCCAGTTCACGAGCCTAATCTCACAATGGAGCGTCGCGTAGAGATTGCGCATCGCGATGACATCCATTGGACCTTCTCGACCGAGTCGCACGCTCTTGAGCAGCGCTCGCGCGTACGCCAGCGCACTCGCGTCATCGTGATCCACGGCGACAATCGTAATCGCGGGATATCCAACGGCCAAGAGAGCGGAGACCGTCGTCGCGCTCCGCGGGGTCGCGTGGACTTCATGGATGATGCGCTCCAAGAGCTCCACGTTCTCGGTGTAGAGCCGATGGGCGATAAAGTCACAGAAGAGCAGCAGTCCGTCCGCGCGGCCACGCGCCATCGCCATCTTCCCGTCTTCAGTGGTCTGGTTTTTGTGAGGAGAACGGACGGGGAAGTCGATTCCGGTTTTAACGAAACATGGATACACGGCTCAGAATCATGAGCTCTTCGTCTGAGACGATTGGATCGACTCAGATACGTCATATACCTGACGCGTCGTGGCCCAGCTAGCGCTCATGGTGCAGCCACGCGGGACGCTCGCCACGCAGCTCCAGGTGATCAACTGGCGACACCGAATGTCGCACATGTTGGGGTGGTGCACTGTGCCGAAGTTTAACTGCGGATAAGGTCTTTCGAGTTTGCGATTCGCGAGGGAGGTTAAGCCGCGATCTGGGATGAAGAGTTCCGCCTTGCACGTCACCCCAAGGCCTGCACATGTCGGTCACGCCTCTCGATCTAGAGCATTTGGAGAATGCACTGGAAGCAGCTTCACTTCACTGCTCACGGTTCCAGGCGGTCATTCTACCAATCCAGGCGAGCAAATCCCCGACATGAGGACTCGACTCGACGAACCTGCTCGGTGTGCTAGAGCACCCTCGCGATGGGAGGAGTCGAACGGTGGTCTCTGTCAGCTCTCTTCTTCGTGGCACAAGTTCAAAAACGAAGCACAGACTCCTGACGGTCGTGAGTCAAAATGCCTCCGTGACTGGAGGTCACGAAGACGCGTGTGACGTTGGCTCTGGCGGTATCTCTATTATAGCGTCGACTTCGATATGTGGGAGTCTGCCAACCAGTCGCTCGGGCAACTCAACGAGGTCTACTGGCGCATTCCACCGGCCACTGAAGCCTTTGCTAACGCTCGCAAGCTCGCGTTCACGGATTTGTGCCTGATCTACGCGGGCTGCAGCGCCTGGCCGTGAGAGCGCTTCTTTCGACACTGCCAGTTTACTTCCGTGCAGCCCACGTATGTGTTCGATCTCGCTCGTCACACGGTAAAATCACGGCCTCGTGGACTTGGTCACGCCCCACGACTCGATTCTCAGCTGCCAGACATGTCATTGACGCTAGTGTCGAGATCACGCCAGGACACTAAGGATACGTTCTACATGACGTGCGCGCACGTGGCGGGCACAAACCAAAAGCCTTCGCCCCCAACGAACTCGTCATTTGCTTGTTGAAGGTTAGTGGGAATTGTGTACCCATTCGCAAATCATTTTAGCCAATCGTCACCTGAATTGATCAGATTGCTGACATCTCATTTATCGAAAAGCTCACTTGTTACAGCCAATGAACACGCGCTAGTCCAGTCTCTTCAATCCCATCTTCAACGAAGAATAGCCTGCACTCTCCCAGGCGGTCCACACAACAATCAGCCACGATGGCCACCCGCATTCACGTTGAGCGAGCTTGTGCTTACACGCCCCCGCCGTCGCCGCGCGCGGAGCCGCGGGCTCGAAAACCGGACGCGGCGCCTTCCCACCTCTCTCGACTAGACGCGCTCCCTGTCAACCTCCTTGTGGATCAAGTCTTTTCGTGGCTCGCGCCTCCGGCCGACATTCCGAACGATCTCTTTTCTCGTGGGCTTGATCCGTGGGAGTTCAATTGGAAACTCTTTCCGATCCAGCGCGTCTGTCGCGCGTGGCACTGGCACGCCAAGACCCTCGCGTCTCGCTACGCATCCCACATTTGGCGCCTCCACGAAGTCGACATTGCGTATGATCTCGTCAAGCCCACGAGTCCCAAACCGCCAACCGACACTATCACGCAGCTCCAGATCATACTTGGCTGTCCCAACCGCGAGATCACGCGTGGCGTTCACGTAAGCGCTATGTTTTACCTCAAGAGCTTACATGGCGATTTGTTCCAGTGCATCCCTCCGTCCTACTGGGTCGATGTGTTTCGCGAGTGCCCGGACCTCATCCGTCTCGACTTGTCGGCCGTGCCGTTACGCAGTAGCTTGCTCGCCGCTATTCTCGACGCCGCGTCAACGTTCTGTCGCACGGTCCAGGCACTCGTGCTCCCCATGTACACAACGGAAATGAGACCGACGTGGGGAGAAGAGTCGTCACACGTGTTGGACGTGCTTGCTCGATTCTTGCCTCGTTGGAAACGATCGAACGGCGGTCTTTTGGAGCTGTCGCTGCCGTGGTACGAGCTTGGCAGTGCGTCCAAGCAGCGCCGCTTGCTCGACATTGTCAAACGAAACTGCCCGCACATGCGACTGTTTCGAGGCTGGGTATACCATTTCCACTTGGACGACGATCCGCGCGATCACTATGGCGCTGTCAGCTTCTACGATGGCAACTTTGAGACGTGGCGCACCGCTTGTAACACGATGGCTTCTCTCGAGGAGTTGTACTGGCATATCCCATCCGAAGCTCAGCGCTTTATCAAGCTCTTTGCCGCGACGACCAAGCCACAACTTAAGAGCATGTATCTCGACTACGTGTCGTGCCCCCGTCACCAGTTTCACTTTCCAGGTCTCGACGTTACCACGGTGTTGTCGATGTTCAAGGCGACACCGAATCTCGAACACTTCTCGCTCGTGGCGCTGCGATACTATGGACTGCAGCTCGACATCGAGACACCGCACGATAGGATTGTGAGCGCAATCGTGAAGCATTGTCCCAAGCTCCAAACGGTTCGAATTCAAATTGATGTCACCCGTGAAGAGCGTCCCAGGATTCCGATGGTCTCAGATGCTGGAGTGCAGGAGATCGTGCGCCTGAATGGTCTCCAACGCGTGTGTCTCGTACCGGTACGACTGACCACGACGGGACTCGCTATACTTATGGACGCATGCATGCGCTGCCAATCGCACGACGTCGAGATCACGATAGCCCCGCTGGAGCACGCCATCGAGCTGTTGGAAGCAGCCCTTCAGCATTTGATCGGATGGGAAGAGAAGATGGGAGAGGCGCGTCCACGCTTTGTGCTCAATTTCTACACCAAGTTCAAAGAGTCCTCTCTCCCCACGGAATCGACATTGCCCGCGCTTGCCTCGAGTCTCCACGACAAGTGGCGTGCTCGTGGCCACGACGTTGTCGTTCCCCTCGAGCCGTTCAACCGCACGGTCTTCTCGATCCGTTGGAACTGCCCGAAAGAACCGTTTGTCCCACAACGTCGCGCTGTTCCGCGCCGTAGCCATGTCGTTCGTTGGTCAGCACTCCGCCCATTCGTGCGCCGTCTCGAACCGCTCGAACCCGAAGAGGAAGAGTGAGGTCAAGGTGTACATGCATGTTCCAATGTCTGTGCGTTAAGCTCTAAATTTATGGCATAGCACATTGTCGGAAGCAACCGTCCCCGCATTCGATTTTTCCGTGCCTGGGGCTGACCAACCTCGACTTCGCAGCGCGTTTACCTCGAGAAGTCAACGTCCCGGCTCTTTTTGCCCCGCGTTCACAGAAACCATGGAGGAATCATCAGCGGAGGTCGAGTTGCAAGTCCTTCAAGTGTTCGCTCGCTTTTTTGCCGCAATGGACATCCGCCAATAGCGGTGTTCGTAGGCTGTCGTTGCTGTGGTACAAGTTTGAAAACATCACCGTGAAGCATCGGCTGATTCAAATGGTCGCAAGCAACTGTCCGTGTCTCCGACTCTTACACGGCGGGATGTACTACACGGAATTGCACGACGACTCGCGCGATCATTGCGGTGCCGTTAGCTTTAATGACGGCGATTTTGAGACGTGGTGCGCAGGCTGTACCTCTTGAAGACGACTTTGAACTCATGCAAGCCGCTCTACAGCATGTGATCGACTAGAAAGGATAAAACCGATCGAGCGCGTCCGCGGTATCAACTTCGTATCGGCAATTCAACAAACACGTTTCCTCCCGAGTCGTGCGCAACCTTGCACTAACGTTACGCGCGTCTACAACAAACGGCGCACCATGACGACGTCGTCAAGGTCGAACGGCACAACTGTTGCTCTTTCTCGATCCACTGGAACTTTCCCAAAGAAACTGCTGTGCCTCGGCACAATACATGGCAGCACACTCGGCCCCAGGCCCGGCGATGGCAGGTGCTATACCTTTTTGTGAATCTGCTCGTGCCGTGCGACGGTACTGTGTCAGCCGTTATGTCTATTGGCGAAATTATGATCCAAATCTTTCCTGAACTGACGAGCTCATTGGTTTCAGCCAATCAATGATGGGAAATTCTCCAATCATAAACAAAACAAAACAAAACAAAAATGGAGACCCGAGCGACAGAGCTAAAAGACGCGGCTCCGCGTCCAGCGCCGCCCCCGCCGCCTCTTGTGGAGCCGCTGGCGCGCCGACCCGGCCCGCCATCAGCATCGTATCCGCAGTTGTCGCGCTTCGATGTGCTCCCTGTCAACCTCCTTGTGGATCAAGTCTTTTCGTGGCTTGCTCCACCAGCCAGCATTCCCAACGATCTCTTGTCGCGCGGCCTCGATCCGTGGGAGTTCAAATGGAAGCTCTTTGTAATCCAGCAGGTCTGCCGTACGTGGCACTGGCACGCCAAGACCCTCGCCGCTCGTTATGCTGAGAATGTGTGGTTTCTCCATGAAACCGACGTGGCTTACCACCTAGTCAAGTCCACGCGTCCTCAACCTCCATCGAACAAGGTTGTGCAGCTCCAGATCGCGCTCGGGTGCCCCATTCAAGTGCCTGACATGGGCAGAGCCTTGGTCCCCGAGTTTGACTGCCCCACATTGTTAGACGACTTGTACAAGGTTATCCCTGCGACCGACTGGACAAAGGTGTTCCGCGCGTGCCCAGCGCTTTTGCGTCTCGACTTGTCAGCCGTTCTGTTTCATAGAGACTTGCTCGCGTCAATTCTTGACAAGGCATCGTCATTCTGCACGAATGTAAAGGTGCTTGTGTTCCCAGTGTTTACGAGAAGTTTGGTAGAGACACGGACAGAAGTCGAGTCCGCTGTGCTGGATCTGCTCGCTCATTTCTTGCCCCGATGGAAAATCGCCAATGGCGGACTCCTCGAGCTTTCCTTGCCGTGGCACGAGTTCCGAAGTGACGGTTCAAAGCGCCGCCTCATTGACATTGTTGCCCGCAACTGTCCACGCATCCGACTTCTTCGCGGCTTCGACAAGGCCTTCCGCGACGACTACCGCCATTCCTACGGAGATTATGCGGAAAATTGTGTCGATGCAAACTTCGAGACGTGGCGCGCCAGTTGCGTGTTCATGGGGCACCTCGAAGAGCTGTATTGGCACATTCTGTCGGATTGCCACCGATATATCCAAGTCTTTGGGTCTATTGCCAAGCCGCGACTCAAGGCTATGCATCTCGCCTACGTGTATCCATACCGACCACTCGACTCTCCAGGTCTCGATGCCGCAACGCTATCGTCAGTATTCAAGACGACGCCGAATCTTGAACACTTTTCGTTCGTGTCGAAGCGACTTTGTCTATTGCAGAAGGATCTCGAGACGCCGCATGATCGATTTGTCACCGCGATAGCAACCCACTGCCCGCGGCTCCAGTCGCTCCGCATCGAAGTGACTGCAATTGAAAAAGAACTCCCCAAGGTACCGATGGTCACCGACATTGGGATGCAAGAGATTCTACGCTTGGTGAATCTTCGATCTCTGAGCATTCGACCTTCGAACGTTAGCACGACAGCGATCGTTGCAATGCTCGACGCGTGTTTGTGTCGACAGTGGCACGGCATTGAGATCACCTTGGATCCTATTGAACGCAACTACGAACTCTTTGAATGTTCGCTCCAGCACTTGGCTAAATGGGATGGGGACGTCGACACTGCGCGTCCGCGCTTTGCGTTTCGAATCTTAAACTCGGCGGTGCGTTATCCAGTACGTACGAGACCTCCACTGCCGTCCATCGCCACGCGTGTCCATGACAAGGGGCTTGCCCTCGGCCACGACATCGAGATCACACAAGGGTACGCGCAATGGTCATTTTGCATCCGTTGGAACTTTCACAAAGAACCTGCTGCCCCGTATCGCCGCTCCGAGCCGACTCAGTCGCAAACTAACCGAGCCAAAGCACTGCGTCGGTTTGTCAAGCTACTGGAAGTGCGAAGAAAACGACGCCAAGCTAGATTGAAAGACACACAAACGACGAGGACGAATGAAGCACGTTCAAATGGTGACTAACATCTCATTTTGAAGAGCTCATTTGTTGCAGCCAATGATTGTATCGAGAAGTGCGAGGTCCAAGGTTCTTCTTGGCCCGAGTGAAAAGCAATGGTTACGTGCACGTCGACCAAGCGCCCACACGAAGAGGAGCCTCGCTCGCTTTTTTGCCGCGATGGACAAACCCGAATGGCGGTGTTCGGGAGCTGTCGTCGCCGTGGTACAAGTTTGAAAACATCACCGTGAAGCATCGGCTGATTCAAATGGTCGCAAGCAACTGTCCGTGCCTCCGACTCTTCCGTGGTTGGATGTACTACACGGAATTGCACGACGGCGATTTTGAGACGTGGAGCGCGGGCTGCACCTCCCCGACCCACGTCGAAGAGTTTCGCTGGCGGCTGCCGTCCGACCGCCAACACTTCTAGGACTCGATGCCCCGACTGTGGAATCGATT
>JAADWR010000154.1:0-15157 GCA_023336345.1 Pythium inflatum | reverse complement strand
TTACCTGCTCAAAAACTCTCCAACGTACTCAAGGTTGCGCCTATTCAAAGCAAGAGTCAGGAATCGATCCTCGAGGCTAATGACGCACAGTTGTACTGTGTCCTCCCAACACCAAGTGGAAATCGTACGTCTTCAAGAAAGCGCAAGCAGCTTGACAAGGATGACGATGAGGATGCCGAACAAAAGTACCATGTCGTGTTTCAGTTCAACGAGTACATTTACCATGGCGTAGTTCATTTGCGCGTATCGGCGATGAACGATCTCGGAAGACTTAGCAGTCACGTGCTTCCGGGTTTGAAGGCACAAGCGTTCGAGTCACTATCGTTCTTCGGCTCGTTGATCGATTCCACTGACACGACAGACCTACCCGCGTCAATTCGATGGATGAACCATGTGAAGAAGCGTTTTGGAGAGATCTCAAGCATGCTCATGGAGCTGGTGGCCGAGTCGCAAGTGTGGGTGGAGCGATTTCTTGCCGAAGTTGATGTTGCTGCCCGAGAAAGTGCAAAATCACCCGACAATGTCGCGTGGCTCGGATCTCATTTGCGAAGTTGGCTCGATAACGCCGATGGAACCGAGTACTTTTTCGAGCTGGAGACTCGAGTGTCTCCGTCCCGTCTGTGGGGCACACGGGAGGACGAAGATCGTGAGGAGATGAAATCCAGTGATGTCGGTTTGATGCTTTGGAAGGGCATTGTGCACCAAGTGGTCGTCGTGGTCGTGTATCGACGCGGTAGCTTCTTTGTTGTTCTGCGGGAGCTCAAAGATGTTGCTGACATGCCGCAAGATGGGCTCGAGTTCTTTGGTCTGTTGCCAGAGCTCGACAGCAAAGGTCGCGGATACTTGGTCAAGAATTTCCCTGTAAAGATTGAACGTCGATCGCAGCAGTGGCTCAGTGGTGCCAAACTATTGCTGTGGCAGACGACAGGAAGCATTGTTCGAGAAGGCCTCGCTGCTGAAGATGCCCAGTCCAAGTGGCTACGCAGCCAAAGCAAGCAGGACGAAGAGAAAGAGACATCAGCGTGGTTTGAAGAGAAAGAAGACGAGAAGCCTCGAAGTGCCGTCCGCCATGCCGTGCGTGTGGATGATGAAGGCGACAAAGCGTCTGCTCAGCAACCTCAGCGTGACAAGAGTGGGAAGCGACACCATCTTGCGCCACTGAGTAGTGGCGTTCGACCAGGCGGCGCTGTGCCTGTAGCCCCGTGGGATATTCGCACTGGCCGACCGATCTAAATCGCTTCGGCTCGCCTAGGTCCAGACGTATTCGACGGCTTCTTGTCACCATGACCAAATCCAAAGAATCAAAGTAGAAGGTTCATAAAACAAGACACATAGCACGATCTGGTGGACCCAACCATATACTACGTAGTACGACTTAAATGATCCTCGTCCTACAGAACCTCTTCATGATGTCGCGTCGCAAACGCGCTCCCCGCGTGTCGCTTCCAGCTCTTGATCCGTCGCTTGTTCTGTTGGTCCACGCTCCACTCAATGACACGCGTCCGACGTGCAAACCCCGCACTCCCATACGCCTGCACGAATCCCGCTCCTCCTCCGTAGTACAACTGCACACCGTGGCGACCAAAGCAGTACTCATTCACGTGGTCGTGGCCCACAAACGTCGCCTTGACGTCACCCATTTCCACCAGCGCCGAGAACAAATTAGACGGCACTTCGGACGACATGAGGCGCTCGTTCTTCTCGCCACTGCGGTGTGTTGCCGAGCCAACGCTCGCGTACTCGGGGATCGGAATGTGGAAAAACATCACGGCTGGCAGTGGCGTCGTCGAAGCGTTGAGGTTTGTACGCGCCATTTGTTTGTAGTACGCGATCTGCCTCGGCTTGATCCAGTCGTACGACGACTGCACGTTGGGGTACGCGGTCTTGTCCACGGACCCATGCGAATCGAGGAAATACATTTGAAAGACCTTCGAGCCGGCCGATCCCCACGGGCCATCCCTTGGTGCTTCGACACTCAACTGGTAGTTGCCAACGCCATCGAGCGCCGGCGGCCCCCACTGCATGTGCGAGAACGGTCGGCCAATGATGTGGTTTGCCAAGTCCTGTCGTGTCTGTCCGTTCTCATCGTCGTGGTTCCCAAACACGACCGCGTACGGGATCTTCCTCTTCTCGACCGATCCAAACTCTGCGTTCAGTGCGTCTTCCAGACGGTTTTTCTCGAGCACTTCGACATTGTCGCCGCCAAACACGACGAAATCGGGTTCTCCGCGTCCAAAACCTGGTTCACAAACGCAGTCGTGTCGGCTTCTGTGCAGATCTGACCGCGGTCAATCATGTCTTGTGGTGGATTGCGGCACTCGTGCGACGCGTCGCCTGTGTAATGGAGATCCGCGAGCTGGAGAATCTTGAACGTGAGCGTCTCAGTTGGTGTGTTCGGCTTGTCATTTGAAGCGGGTGGTGTTGGTCGAGCCACGAGGCGAGCCGTGGAGCGCTGCGATTGCGGTAGCCTCACGACGAGACCCGTGTGGCGGCGAATCACCAGAGCGGCGCTGCCGTTTGCTATGCCCGGGACCTGAAGCACATCATATTCGTCGGTACTTGGAGACTTCAGTGCGTCCAGCGCCTCGTCTTGCAGCAGCAGATCGGCGACAAACTTCGTGGTCTCGGTGCTGGACTGAAACCTGGCGCAGAGCGCCGCGTTGGTCGTGAGGTTTTGTCGTTCGCTAAAGCCGTCGCAACAGACAGTCGAGCGATCGACGACAGCGACGTCAACCAACACCGAGAGCGGCGACGCATATTTGGCCGCTCGATACACACCGCCATTCGGTTGGCTGAGACCAACAACGACATCGCCTCCCTGCTCCCACTGGTCTCCTAGGACACGACGACAAGCGCTAAGACCATCAATCGTGTCCGTAACGTGCAACACTCGGACCGCAGAGATCGGTCGCGACGGCCGACGGTAGCTGAGGTAGACTGGCGCCACGTCCGACAGTGACAACGTCGCGTTGGGAGCCGCGAGGGTGATAGCAGTCGGCTCGGTCGTCCACCCAGGGACCGTGCGGACGTACGTAGGTTCAAACGTCACCAGGACATCATTGACATACATGCCAGTAGCGAGTGCTATCGTGGCTTCGAGCGTCTGGGCACAGATACTGACATTGTGGCGCAGCGAAGACGAGGATGAGCGGTGACGAGCAGGTCGTTGCGTTCAACGCGTGGAGCGACTGGAGAACGGAGGCGTTGGACGCTGCGGCGACGAGCGATCGTACGCGTTGTTGACGCATGCAAAGGTACGTGAAGGCACCATCCGAAAAGTCCGTGGCCGCCGAAGCTGTGGTCGTCGTATTGAGGTTCTTCTGGCCGGCGACGGTCCACTCCGATGGAGATGGCTCAAGCGTTAAGCATACGTCTCTTGCTGCATCGTCCGAGGCCGCGTGGACGACACGGAGGTCCGTCACGATGAGCGGGTCTGTGTCAAGCGAGAAGGTATGATCGAGAGGTTGGACATCGCGCCTCTGATCATGCACTTGTTGGGGTGACGACTTGGTTAAGAACAACACGAGGACAGTGATGTCGGCGACGACAATGACCGTGGCAAATACAGCGATCGCCGTGAATGTGCGACGCGTGCGCACTGGACCCTCCGTAGGCGCGACCTTGCGGTACTGCGTCATGCTTTGAAGCGACTTCTGCCGAGAAGAGGGGTTTGGATCTGAGACAATCTCGTTCGTCGGTGAAAACTAAAGTGAGCGCTGGGACCGCTGGGACCACTGGGAACAGAATCCCAGGAGGTACCAAGCAACGTCGCAGCACAAGTGTCGTTCTCGTATCCGTCGGCAACAGATTGTGGGTCACCAAAAGCCAAGATGCGTGGTCGGTGGCTTGGCAACACAATGTTGTGGGTCTGTTTGATGACCAATCGAACTGTATTTCCTCGAGAATGACTGTTTGATGCCACGATCTTCCTTTGAAGCCAAAACTAAACTTGAGTTGACTATGGACTACAGACGATTGTGCAATTTTCAATGACCGCGTCGTTGATCATTTTGCATCGGACAAGACCCAGTCGTGCCTTGAAATGTTGCTTTGAACTTCTCTCTTTTTGGATCGGTGTGGCTTCTTTGGTGTCAGCTTTTGATCCACATGAACTGCCCACCTTTGCAGGAGTGTTCTCAATGTGGGTTGGCTCGACCCCGTGGAAGCCTGTCCTCCGCGGCCTGTCCACAGTGGACAGGCTTCACGAGGTCGACAACTCCACGCAACGGCAGTGACGGTCTTTACAGTTCTCGTTCACGCTTAGGAGCGGAGCTGAATTATTCATTTTCCAAATCGATCCAATAAAGAAATCATCAAAAAGTATTCAACACTAGGGCTTCGGCTTCGGTTGGGACTGCAAGAACTCGAGCGACAAATTGGCGGCGCGGCTTGGCAGCGCTCGTCTGGTAGAAGGTAGTGAAGAGGAGCTCGTCAATCACAAGAACTGCTGCGATTAGTGAAGCGCCACAAATCGTGCGAGAGCACGTGAGTTGGGGTTGCGCAGCTGTCGAAGGATGGTGGCAGACCATCCGTGGCTCGGCGCGGCGTTTTCGACAGCTCGAATGCTGAAATTGTGTTCGTACGCCGAACGCAGCCACATCAGGATTTCCAAATGCCCGAAATCGGCGGCCCAACGCGAAGCGCGGTGCGAACAACCTTCATCACGGGAATCGTGAAGGAAGAGAACGACCCGAAAGTGTCCGTTGCCTGCGGCATAGTCCATCGCGTACTCTGTACAGCCTTCTTCGCGATTCGCGTGGAGCCATTTGATGACCCCCAGGTGTCCGTTGCGTGCGGCGAAGTCGATCGCATTCGTCGTACATCCTTGGCGACAATACTCGTGAAGCCATTTGACGACGTGGAGGTGTCCGTTCGCCGCAGCATTATCCATGGCTTCAGTCGTGCATCCTTCAGGTCGATTGTCGTGCAGCCATTTCACGACAGTAAGTTGGCCGTTTGCGATAGCGCGGTCAATCGCATCCGACGTGCAGCCTTCATCCCGGTGAGCGTGGATCCACTGCACCATGCGCAAATTCCCATGAGACGCGAAATGGTCCATCGCATGAGCTGTGCATCCTTCGGCACGGCGCCAATCGAGCCAGCAGAAGATGTCGGGCTTGTTAGCGAGCGCAGCGTTGTCCATGGCATCGACCGTACACGATTCGGGGTACTCGCGGTCGAGCCAAGAAACCATCTCCAGTGTGCTGTGGTTGGCTGCAATGTCGATGAGGTCCCCAGGCGGGATCACGCGACGTTGCATGTGGAGCCATTGGGCAAGACGGATGCGATTCCCGGCAATAGACAGGCGAAAGTCTTGAGCAGTGTACAGCTCCGGTTGCGTGAAGAAGATCCACTGGACAACACCACTGTGGCCATTCCGGCAGGCCATATCCATAGCGACTTGGGTGCAGCGCAAACCACGTATGGTGTACAATCAAACGACGACGAACAGATGCCCATTTTCTGCCGCTGCGTTGATAGCATCAACGGTAAACAACCCGCACGAGCTGTGCAACCACCGAAGCACATCCAAGTGGCCGCCCTTTGCCGCATGAACTGCGTCAACCGTTGTCTCGGGTGGCATGGCAGGGTAGTTGTACGGATTGCGCCAAGGGAACCCACTTGGCAGGCAGCGACAAGGTCGTCGTACACCAGATCCTCTTCTCGAACCGCGGTAACCCAGTCGAGCATTGCAATGTCCATGTGACGGATGGCAATACCCGTCAGGTGGACCTCTTGAAGTCGGATCGTGTGCTGATCAAGCCACGCGACAGTCTCGATATTTCCGAAGCGAGAGGCTTTGATCATTTCGCTTCCACCCCAGCATGCGTATCCAGCATGACGGCGAAGCCATCGGAGGAAAACGACCTGACCGTAGCGCGAGGCAACAGCGATCGCCGTAGTGGCCGGTGCTGTGGGAACAGCGAGCACGAGCGCTTGAGCCATGTGGAGATCACCTAGGCGAAGAGCCGTAGCCAGAGCCTTGTTGAAATCGTGGTGCCGGAGGAGTCTCGCCGTGGCGTCGCTGGGGGTGACTTGGGCTATCTGAGCGAGCAAGTGGTGATTGCCATTCTTAGCAACGACAATAAACGCTGTCGTGTCTGGTGGAAATAGAAACGGATGGATCAAGCGAGTAGCTAGATCTGCTCTGTGTCCATCCTTGAGCACCGCTTGGCACGGCAACAACACCCGAAGCATTAGGTCCATCGTCAACACGAGTAAAATGAAGTGTGGCTGGCGTCGGAACGTCAATGGACTTGCTACAGTTGGTGCTCGTGCCGTGGTTTTAAGTTCGGACGAGTGGAGAGTGGTAAGGGCAATGGTAGTGAGAAAACGAAAAAGTCGAATCGAAAAAATGAGAGTGGAGGATTATCACCAAAGAAAACAAACGAACGATCAAACGGAATGCAAACGAATACTCCCCTGGGTCGGCCGACGTTCTGTGGCAATCACGTGGAAACAGTGTGTCGCTGCCGGCAAAGACGGGTGATTGGAGAGGGTAACGACGGGCAGAAGGGGTGATGCTCACGGGGGCGACTGCAAGAGCGGAAATGCCGAGGCGTCCACCCCGGTTTTGAACCAAGCAGCAAGGGTCGCTGCGTTGGGAAGGTGCGGATCGATCACCATAGAAGCCCCGACACCCACACCGAGCGAGCGGTTTCCGTTGTAGTCCGACATGTCAGCGTTCTTTAGGAGAATGGGCTTGCCTTGGGCTATCTCGATGTCTTCACGTGCGTTTTGTCCCCAGAGGGTGCACGCCACCTTGGTTTGGGTTTCATCGACGAGAACAATGGATCGCTTGATCGATGCTTTTCCTCGTGATGACACGAAACGCTTGGACGCGCCAATGGTAACGAGAATTCCCATCACGGTTGGTTTCGTGTGAGCAGGCAACGCTGACAGGCTCGATATGCCGATGGTTGGAAACTCCGACGGGTTGACAGAGTTCGGTGCAATACGACAAATGGTCGCACAGTCACCAAACGTGATCTCAACCTCAAGCGGTGAGGCGTCGGACGGCTTCATCGCGTACTTGATTCTGCCATCGGAAAAGGAGCAGCACTCACCTGGCTTGATAATGTCAGTGAACTTGCCAATCGCATTGTTGAACAAAGTGGCTCGGATGTTGTCGCCGGCCGCATCCATGAGATACACTGCAAGAAGTGAACCGTTGGCAAACTCGTTCTCCCACTGCCGAACCGATCCTCTCGCCACAATACGCGCGTGGAGAATCCATGGAGGCGAAAGCTGCGGACTGAGGTCCCTAATGGCTTTCAAAGAGCTCTCCGTGTCCTTCGAAGCGAGAAGAGGGTCAGCCGACAACGGAGACGGAGCGCTCGGTTGCGTCGCGTCCAGGCTTGGACCAGTCGGCGTCAATCGTGACATTGTGGCTCGTTTGCCTTCGCCTGGGGCCGATAGGCAGTCACTAGTCTCCTCGGATGTGGTGGGGGTGCTCACGTTGCCCGTATGCCCTGACGCACCTTGGACATTGGCGCCGGAACTCAATGGAGTGGCCAGTGTTTGGCCCTTAGTGTAGTCTTGAATAGGTCTGATCGGGGAGTTCCGTTCTTCCGACATCCGAGACGCTTAGAGTGCTTAGAATCCAAAAAGAAAACTGGCGCAACTTCAACACCTTTAGGCTCCCTTCCAATGCTCGAAATGACGCCGTTTCGCAGACGTCTTTGTCATCCAACGGTAAGAAATCCGATTTGCTGCACAAGCACTTTGAATCTTGGGTTTCTGTCAAAATGTGTTTGTTTAGTTGTCAGAAACCATCTTCAACTCGAGGGCGCCCCCTCTCCCATAAAAATGTGAGGCCCGGGTGCGCATTCCATCATCAATCAACCGACACAGGGCAATCGACATCTCGTGGCTCGACGATGGATGAGAACACGCGAGTTGATGAGTCATCTACTCGTCTTTTCTAAGCGGCGGTGTCAAATCTCTTGGTACTACAATAACGGTGGCATAAGTGGCTCCAGCCCTTGTTGAGCGTCTCTCGAACTCGTTTGGTCTTCGCGAAGTGCACGATCGCCAGGTTATTCAAGAAAGTTCCCAAGGTATTGAAACGGAGGAGCTCCATACTGGTAAAGTAGTCGCGGCAGAAAGGCGTGCACGTCGAATCATTTTACGCCGCGAGCGCCGAGCCCAGCGCTGCGCATCGAGTGGCCAAGGGGCACAAGTATCACGATCGAATGCTGTGGCTCAAGATACCTTCAATCGCCGTGCACGTCGGAATGCTTTGCAGCGCGAACGACGTGCTCAACGACGTCAAATGGAGGAGCGCCAACCATCGGACGTGACGACAGATGCGCCATGTACTGGAGAATCTGGCGCATCTGCCGCCCAAGGCACACCTGAACGCCGGTCGCGCCGAATCAAGTTACACCTCGAGCGCCGAGCCCAGCGCTGCGAATCGAGTGACCAAGGTTCGCCAACGTCAAGGTTGAATGCTGTGGCACAAGTTGTCGCTGAGCGCCGTGCGCGTCGAACTGCCCTACAGCGTGAGCGACGAGCTCGTCTACGAGAGCAAAACGATGGTTCAACGACCGGCAGTAGAATGTGTGGTGATGTTGCCTGGCGTGATGCTCGAAGTCAGGAACGCGCGCGTATATATGAAGATCAGACCAGCGATGCAATGGAGTTTGATTATCTCGCCGAACGTGTTTTGCAAGCACAAACAATTGCAGATGATGAAGTCCGTTGGATGGCGGAAGGCCAACGATTTACTCAAGATCCGAGACTGGCGTTAGTATATTTCCATTGTTGTGCCACACACCCCGGTGCTTTTGTTTTCGGCAACGAACGAGTGCTCGGCGAGGAAGGAGTGAATACACGGAGAAGGTTGAAGGCGTTGTTTGACGACTATCCAAAACCGGATGATATATCAGCTTGCCAGCGATTAGTCAGTCAGGTCGAGTCAGAGGAAGTTGACTTGTGGGCATGCGCATCGTGCGGTCGGATCATTCAATCCAACCAGAAAGGCGCTGTGGAGTTCGTGCGACTGGCCGACATCGAGGATATGTTTGTCGTGCATGATACAGAACGAAACGAGCTGCTGGTCACGGCTTCGGAAGAAATGGTCCGCGCCTATCGTCAGGTCTTCTTTGACACATGCAAGATGTACTATCTTATACCAGAGCTCGTTTCCGACCGCAACAAGATCCCTCCATGTAAGAAGTGTCGTGCAAACCCAAGAGACAACAAGTTTAGCGTCGCTTCTGGACAAGACTACGGAAGGGTCGGACAGCTCCCCGTGCTTAGTGACGTTGCGATGGCAAGTATTGCACCAGCTAGGTGTTTCGGTCTTGAGCTTACGCTGTCAGGCAAACCTTCTTCTGGGCACACGATTTGCTTTCCATCAAACGGACCCCAGGAGTGGTATCGTGTGCTTCCAAATGTAGACGCTGACTCCATGCCGCGAGTGACCTTCGTCGGTCCCCAAGAAGAATGGCGTATTCAGCAAAAGAAGTTTCGAAAGCTCTACACAGTTGATGTTGAAGGTGTCTACAAGTGGCTGGACGCGTTGCAAGCAGTCAACGATATTTTTAGTGAGGAAAATATCCAAAATGTTGTTCGATCTAGAATCATCGATTGAAGCACATGTTCACGTGTCCGATACAAGCGTGCTCGAGGCCGTTCATGAACAGTCAAGAGACGAAACGCAGGCTGGTATGGAGTTTGCTGACGATAGTGCGAGGTCAAGTGACGCTGTACTCGTTCAACAATCAGCTGTGCTTCCGATTGTTCAGCAGTGCGATCAGAATACGGTCTACGAGATGGTTGACGCAATGCTTGATTCAATTACTACCCTATCCAGCGCCGCTGAAGCCCCGGCACAAGTAGCGAAAGGATCGGTTGTCGTCCCAGTGAAGCGAGGTCGATCTCCCTATGTCGAGTGGCTTGACAACGCAAAGGTCCTGTCGGGAGTATTTCCCAATCTCTTCTTGACTGGGTCAGCACCTTTGCCGAATGGCCCCCTTCCCCATGACTACGTTGATCATTTCATGCATTATTAGGACGGACGCTTCGAAAAGTCCGTCATGTTCACATCGATGTTGTTCAACCAGCTTCAAATGCATTCAGCCGTCCAGAAAGCAGCTCGAGTGGGAATTACGCACTCCAAGGCGATGGAGAAGTTTGGCAAGTTAGCAAGCACTGATGAGTTCAAAGAAGCGCTTCAGTTTGCCAAGGCCAACCCAGAGTCCCCAGAAGCGGTTCGACTAAATGCCGCTTTCCTCCGTCTACTTTCTATTGTTGGCGGTTGTGTTCCGTTTTCACCCTTTGAACGATCGTTGACTCGTCCAAAACTGGGTGCCATGCGTTACAAGTATGGCGTCGCACAGCACTTTGTGACGGTTGCTCCAGCAGAGCATGACGATCTCATGCTGCACCGCATTGCGATGCTGCGTTGCAGCAATGATTGGAACAAGCAAGAGAGTGTGTTCACCCGCAAGGCTTGCAGTTTCAAGGACATGCCAGATTCGATTCAAACGAGTGCACGCGCACGTTTATCTGTCTCAACAGAGTATCCTGCTTTGGCGGCGCAAGTGTTTGAGCGTCGTATGGCAGCATTGACGAGAGATATAATCCGCTGTCGAGCGACGTCTACCAGTCGAATTAGCAGAAACTACTTGGACCGTGAGTGTGGTGTTTATGGTCGCATAGCCGCATTCAACGCCGTCATTGAGCCGCAGCAAGATGGGTGCCGTCACGCTCTCCTCAGTCTCTATGGCACGAGCGTCAATCCAGATTTACTAACGATAGCGGCATGCTGCCCGGAGGTGTGGCCAGCTGTCCGCGAATGGTTCAAAGTTGTGTCGTGTACGACAGTACCGGAAGAGACACGAAATTGGGTTGAACAGTGGAAAGCAGAGCACGCGAGACTCCCACGAGCCTTCGAGATCAAGGTACCTTGTGCGTCAGACGGCGGTTTTGTTGAAGCGGCCAGGAGGCAAGTGTTGGCGACAAACCAACATTCTCACTCTCATACTTGCCGCAAGTGTCTACGAGGCCGGTTCATGTGCCGTTTGGCCCGTCCGTCTGGTATTCATAATGATGCCACTCAGCCACTTTGCGTTCAACTGAAGCAACCAAGCAATATGAAACAGCGCCGCCGAGCGGAATTTCGTGTGAGTCGCATCGATACTCGCATTACCAACAAGCTTGAGCAGCATCACTTGTCATACACGAAGGGCTCACCCAACCGACTCGAATCGGTTGTTCTGTGGGAGCAATATCGACCGGAAGGTGACGCAATGTTTGTGGAGACAAACTTGGGTTTGGCATGCTTGACTCGATGCCACACAAACTCCGCTGTCGTGAATGGCCAAGACGCAGGCGACATTATTGAAGTATACCAGCAGTCGTACATGACGAAGGAAAAGGGCGGACTCAAGGCAGGAGCTGCTGTGATGGTGTCGGCACTTCATGACATTGAGCAGTACCCAAGTGTCGCTGGTGATTCTGGTGCGAGTATTCGCACTGCAAAACACCTTGCAACTAGAACTGTGAACGCATTAACAGGTGCGCACGAGTGGCCACACGCACTCATGGCGTATGCGTTGTCAGGCAAGCGCTCATTTGATTCAAGTGACACGTTTTGGTTCGTGTTTCCTCACAAATTGGCAAGATATGTTGACTGCATGAGCAAAGATGCAATCGATTCAAGCTCCTCAAGCGGTGGCGATTGTGATGTGGGTAGCACCAGTGAAGATGGTGGATGTTATGGAACGATCGTGGATGAGCTTCAAGAGCTCGCCGTGACGGCAGATTCCGACGCGAATGCAGCTTCAAGCGATTTCCCGGGAGGTACTGGAGCCCGGATGTTCAAGATCGGTGATCGAGTGATTGTGCTAACGCAGGCTGAATCGTATCATCACCGTGGTCCAGTATTTGTTGATTACTCCGAACTTGAGTTTGAAACCATCGTGGACCTCCTGCCACGCCGGGACCGCGTGGACGAAACGACAGGGAGAGGTCGCCCAAAGCGACAAGGATTTGACCTGGCCCTCGAGCACCCATTGTCACCTGATTTTCAAGGCTTTATTCGCACAAAATTCAAGACCGCAATGTTCGGTGGCCCCCCGCGCCAGCACTAAGGAAGGATGGAAGGCTCTCGAGTTCGTTTTCAAAGTATGCATTGTCACTTCTCCATCCATGGGTGATCAAACACGGTGTCTGCTCGTTGGATCCAACTCCAAAGCACCTGAAGGAGTTACTTTCAGCGTGGAACAGTACGAATGCCACTTTTGTGAATCGACAACGATTTCGGATTCTGCAAAACATGATCCAGAAGCACACACGCTCGTCTCAGGCAGAAAAAGTGTGCACCGAATGGCGGAATCGCAACGCTGACTTTTGGCGGGACGCATCTATCCAAGGCAGTTCTCGCGCACAGTCGCAAGAGCCACCCTCACCGCCCAACGAAGACACTGAGGCGGTTGGCGTGCTGACCTGCGACGAGCACCAGTTCCTTGAGCTCACTACTGCAGCAGCCGCGAAAGATCTCTCTTCAATCGCCTCGGTCAAGGCGATCAAGGCGTCGTTTTGGTCTTTGATTCCCCACGACATGGGCAGATTTGGGGACACAACTGCACTCAATGAAACCCCTGTTTCACACAAGCATCATGACACAAACACGAGCCTATCGAGGATGGCCCAGCGTATTCACGCTATGGACGCGCACACGCACACAATGAGCTCGGAGAGCAATCATCCGACAGCACGTACCATGTTGAACCAAGGCCAATTCGATCCACTTGCTCAATCTACGACTGACGAAGAGGAGCGAAAACTGTGCTCTCCAGATCAGCGTGTAGTGTTCGACTACATTGTTGACAAGATCCAAGGTCATGGAAGACTTGGTCAACGACTGGTCGTGTTGCATGGCGGAGGAGGAACAGGGAAATCAACCCTTATTCGTCGGATTTCGCGAACACTACTTGCTCACGGGATCGACACTGTGAGTACATGCCCGACGGGGGTTGGTGCATCACACCTCCCTCAAGGCCGAACGATTCACTCAGCTTTCAAAGCGATGCAGACGTCGGAACTGGGCCCGAATGAGTTGGAATTGCTTCGATTGACTTTTACAAAAAATGTGGGCCTCATCGATGTGGATGAGATGTCGATGTTCAGCGCAGAGCATCTCATCCTTCTCGATCACCGCCTGCGGATGATTTATCGGAGCAATCTGCGATTTGGAGGACGGTCCATAATTTTGGTAAGTCACGGCAAGCGTTTGGATCCCCATGTACTAACTCGATCCCAAGGCAGGTGACTTCCTCCAGTTGGACGTGACGTGCGGAACGCCGCTTTGCAAGATGCTCTACTTTGACACCGGTTCGTCCCAACTCAACTCTGCCCGTGGTCTATTCCAAGATTTCCAAGTTTTTTTCTTGATGAGTCAGCATCGAGCAGCGGGATGTTCTATTCAGCAAGCGAGTCTCGACACTTGCCGAACGCTTCCATCTTTCTACCCTTCCGGAACCGAGTACTCAGACCAAGAAAAGCGCATGTTTCGACCGATCTCGAGTGTGCTCATTGAAGCGATCACGAAGGAACTCACGATATCATTGACGACCCCGCGTGGCTCGACAAAATGACGATTCTTGTGACGGGCAATGTTGGCAAGGCTGTACTTACGGCTTGCACCTCTCGGTTGTTTGCGACAAGACATGAACGGCTTCTCTTTCGATGGAGGCGGCAGTTGAAGAAGCAGTTGGCTCCTGAGCTACTGCAGCTGGTTTACAATGGAGATGCGAACCCAGAGCTGTTTGCCTACTTTGTGACTGGTGCCCCTGCTCAGATTCTCGACAATAACAACGGAAATGTTGGTCTCGGCATCGCGAATGGGACGTCATGCAAGTTACACTCACTGTCATGGGAAGATCCTGACAAAACCACAGTCGTGATGCGCCTGATTGAAGAATCACGAAAGGAGAAAAAATTCATCGTTGATATACCCTTCCCACCAGATTTTGTCAACGTAGTTGCTCGATGCCACTGGTGAAACCCGCTCTGCGGCCTCGCGGCCAACTGAGAACAATCTTGAATCACGATCGGCCGTTGTCCCATCAGACGGATGATGCAAGGCCTCAATTGTCATCCCGATAGGAGTCATGAGCTCCAAGTCAAAAAACCGTTCAGTGCAACTTGGAAAAGGAGTGCTTGCTACAACATACAAGCTCGACTTCATCCGTCATGCCGTCGACATTGCATTTGTCATGACGGTATGGAAGGCGCAAGGTTCGACATTGAAAAGGGTGGTATTGAATCTGGAGCCTTGTCAGCGGCACCAAAATGGGGCTTTGAGCACATCTACGTTGCAATCTCTCGTGTTCCTGCTGCGAGATATTTGCGGTGTCTCCCACTTTCCGGCGCGTTTCGGCCGTCGCAGTTTGCAAACCTTCTTCCCAATATTTTTACTACAAAATGGAGACTCGATCACCAATCTGGATAGCTCCAAGTGCTCAAGCTCCGTTCCACGAACTACCGCTGGTAACGGGATGCAGGAGTCTTGTATGTGTCAGCCTGCCGATGGACGTTGGTGCATCGTAAAACTTGAGGAGGCGACTGCATCGGGACTGGCATCTTGCGGCGAACAACCTTGATGGGCCTCAGTGTCGCATGCAACCTTTCGCAAGCGATAAGCGACGCTGATCCAGTTTGTCAGTGTCGACCCGACTCACACGATACTCAACGCGACGACGCTACTCGCGACCAGTTCGACAGCTTGACAAAACCTGAGAGTTTTCGCAAATTGGGAACGGTTCGACACCAACCGCCACGCGACGATCCAGAACAGCCGTGATTTTCTTGAGTCGCATCGCGTCTAGATCTCGACTCGTGAAGCAGTCAGCTGATACGGCCTCGCAGAGGCGAATGCGCGCGACAATACGACCTCTATGCCCGTTTGGCGCACGGGGGGGTGGATCAAGGTTCGTTTCGCAGCTCGGATGGCGCACTGGGCTCAAGGGCCGCCTCACTCGCTCCAAACGGCGAGTCAAAGCTGCTGGATTCATCGAGAAATGAAGTCGCATTCGCGAGCGCACGCACGTCGTCGCTCTCGCCAATCTCCAGCAACCGGAACACTTGGGCGTACTGACTGTTGATGCCGTGGAAATCAAACAAGAGTTTGGCGACGCTGTTGAAG
>JAADWR010000153.1:0-15187 GCA_023336345.1 Pythium inflatum | reverse complement strand
TCCCAGCGCTTGCGCTTGGCGCGTGCGTAGAGTTTCTCCAGCATCGCGACGTCGCCATGTCGCGCGAGTTGGCCCACAAGCGCCGTCATGGCGTACGCATCATTGTCGGCCTCATAGTCGCTATACCCGTACTTGGTCGTTGCACACACGTAGCGGACGTGCCGACGAAACAACTTGGGATTGAGGTTCACGACGCACGACACGACCTCGAGGTCTTCAATGTCCACCTTCACGCGTTGAAGGTCTTGCGAGTGGGCGGCAAGATTTTCGACGACGCGAAGCTGCCGCGCCGCGGCCGCCGCTTCAAAGACGTCGCGGACAGTCCACACGCTCATGGCATAGCGTCGCGAGAGCAGGCAGTGGACTGCCGCCAACTCGCCGCGCGCTGCGACGGCCGCGATCGAGTGACTTGCAAACGTAAAGAGCGACTGTGAAACAGCGACCATGACGCGCCGCAGTACGCTGTCAGCTCGCGGGATCGTCGCGTCTTGTTTGTTCCAGTTGATAGGATACCACCAGTGGCGCTGCTCCATCAGACTCAGGGCTTCAGCTGCACGCCAGCACCCGACGTTCACGGCTTCGATGAGGCAGTCGCGCGACGGAAGCGGCGGGAACGGCGCGTCGCCGTCCATCAGCCACTGGACGAGAGGCGCCAGGATTGCGACTCTCGAGCGCCGCAACGACCAATGCGATGCCGTCGGGCCGCTCCAAGTGCACGAGGACGCACTCGAACGCCCAGCGGTAGCGTCGAAAGTCGCGTACAAATCTAGATGGCGACATTGGAGACTGGGGCGATGGATCGAGGAAGCCAAGAGAGAGAAATCGAGACAAGACGTGAGACCATCACTCGAAAGCGGAAATGTATCCATGCTATGTCTTGCTCACAGTCTGCAATAGACGACCTCCAGCTCGTCACCGTACGGCACAATGCGGTAGATCACGGGCGAGCATGAGAGCCACGAGGTCAAGGTAGGTCCGTTTCCTGACGACATTCGGTTACGATATCGTGGTCGACGCTCGCGGACCCGGCAATCGTCCAGGAGTTTGTGGCCCTCACGACGATGCTGCAGAGTGAGACCGCGCGGTCGCGCAGCCACGATAAGTTCGCGTGGACAACGTTCTCGTACGAAGCGACGCCGACACGCACGCAACTCGAGGTCGCGAGTGCTGTGGCCGAGGCGCTTGTGTACCTCGATAGCTTCTCACCGCCATTGCAGTACTTTCGCATGCACTGCAAGCATCCTCTCCTACTGAGTATTCCATCAGCATGCGAGGTGACTCCCTTACACGATACGACGTTCAAGTATGTGTATGCCATGCCTACGGTGTCTTTCTCGACCTAGAACCGCTTAGAATACTCTCAATATGCCTCACAGGTGCGCGACCGCGACGCTGACGGCAACGAGGATTGTCCAGGCCGCCAGGATTTGGCCACTGGACGCGGACGACGTTGCTCCGCCAGTGAGCGGCGCGATCGGCGCATTGAGCTGCGCACAGCCGTTCGTGAATCCTTTGTACGAGTCGCGTCCTCGTTCGCGAATGTTGACGCCTTCGGCTTCGCAGTCGGGGTACGCACTCACGAGCGCGCGGACGGCGTCGACGCACGCCGTGTTCTTGCACACGGGCTCGAGCTTGTTCTCGTTCCAGAGGAACTGGTACCACACGCGGTAATCGTCGACGAGGTCCGTGCCCTGGCACGCAGTTTTGTAGGCAGCCTGTTTGGTCTTGACAGCTTCGAGCTGGCTCGAAGCACACTCGCGCCCAGTCGTCGGCGACGGCGACGGCGTGCGCGATGGACTAGACCATGGCGTCGGCAATTGTGTCGGCGCGCTCGTCGTCACGTTGATCACAACGGGCTTGAAGAGCTCCACGAGCTCGGGCTTGGACACGTTCCCGGCGGCAAACTTTTCGCACATTGTAACCACATAGCTATAGTCGTTCTTGATGTTGTCGCCAAGGATCGTGCAGTTGGGCAGCGTCTTGACGAGCGTCTTGAGTGCGTCGACGCATTTCGGCGCTTTGCACTCGGCAATGCGCGCGAGTTCGGCGTCACTGAGGCGATCGACCGTGTCGACGTGAAAGTCGCTGTCCGCGAGCATCGAGCACGCGCCGTAGAATGCGCTGCCGGGCTTGAAGAGGTTGTTGGCGGCAAACATGTCGTTGAGCGAGCACTCTTCCTCGGCGGTCGCGGCCGTGGCGACGAGCGCGAGCGACGCGAGAAACAGGAGCGAGCGGCGCATGGGAGCAATGTCTCAATTACGGAGAAGAACAGGAACTGAGGTTAGTCCGAAACGCGCTGCTCGCGTAATGAATCACGCTAATGACACATTGCGCGTGCTGCGTGCCAACCGATGGGCATCTGCGCCTTTTCTAACAGCACAAATCCAGCGTGAGTCACGTTGGGTGGAGGACAAACCTGTGATATTTATCCCACTTCGCTTGTGTCTGCCGCCTTTCCCTTCGTGTCATTAAAGTGCGGCAATGTAGCCATATTATTAAATAACCTATTCTATTGACAACATTCAATTCAATTCAAAAATGAATTGCAGTCCCAAAACAAGGTAAGTTCCCGCCAGTGCGAAGGGGGACATTGGGGAACGAAAGCGTCATGGACCAGCGCGAAACCGTGCGCGCGCGCCACGCCGCGGAGCTCGAAGCCAAGCGCAAGAAGCTTGAAGAGATCCGCAGACGCAAAGCCAACATCCGGTACGTCCATTTCCCGCGTTTCCGGCGCTTTGTAGCCTTCTAGACGCTGAGAAATTCCTTGTACAAGCGATGGCGATCTGGGGGCCGCGGCGCCCGAGAGCGTCGCGCGTGCGATCGACGAGCAAGAGAACAAATTCGACGACTTTATCCAGAACATTCTCAAGAGCTCGACGACCGCAGCGCCCGCGGACAGCGACAGCGCGGCCGCCACAGCCGAAACGACGCCAGCGGCTGCGGCGTCGGCGAGTACGACGAGCGCGACGCTGTCGCTCGCTGAGAAATTGGCGGCCTTGTCGACGGTACGATGTGTGTGCGCTATGACATATCATGGTGTGAAGTCGTGACGTGTGGTGTGTGATGCCTAGGTCACGAGCGTGGCCGAAGTGCACATTCAGCCGACGCTCGTGGAGACGTACAACAAACATACGGAAACGGACATTACGCTCGAGCACGAAATCGTCGTGCGCGAAGTACGTGTACTCACATAACAACGGAACGACCGTGCACTAATGTGTCTGTGCTGCAGTATGAAGCGACGACGGACGTGGACATGGACGGCACGCGGTCGCCGCGCAAGCAGAGCCGCGCGGACGGCGCGGACGCCGCCGTGTCGCCGAGCAAGTTGCGGTCGCTGACGCTCGAATCCGAGAGCGGCGACGTCGCGATGGAGCTGTCGGAAGACGACAAGAAGAAGATTATGCAGTCGGACGCGATGGAGGCGTTCTTGCTCAAGGCGTCGCGCGTGATTGAGCGCGCGATGACGAGCGCGGTCAAGTACGACATTATGATCGACTATGGCGCGACCGTTGAAGAAGACCACGTGGCCGAAGAAGCCACGGAAACGCTCAAGCAGCTCTTCACGTTCAAGGACGACCAGTGGACCAAGGCGCGTGCTGTCACGGACGTGGACGTGTCGCCGTTCTACCCCGAGCTCATGCTCGTGTCGTACACGGCGCGCGACTTTTTGGACGACGAAGACAAAGACCACGGCCCAGGGTCCAAGCAATGGGACACCATGGCCAACGCGTCGGCGTACTCGGACCTGTCGCGCACGACCGACGGCGTCGTCATGCTGTGGTCAACCGCGCTGCCGACGCGTCCTGAGTACCGGTTCACATGCCACTCGCAAGTCACGAGTGCCTGCTTCAACCCGTTCGATCGCAACATCATCTTTGGCGGCACGTACTCGGGGCAGATTGTCGTCTGGGACACACGCGCCAAGAGTGCGCCGGTGCAAAAGACGTCGCTGTCGTCTGGCAGCCACACGCACCCGATTTACTCGATGGCGGTCGTCGGCACCAAGACGGCGTACAAGTGCGTTTACGTGTCGCTTTCGTGTTGGTTGGTCATTGCTCACGTGCTGTTTTGTTAGCCTCGTGTCGGCGAGTACCGATGGACGCGTGTGCGTGTGGGACGTGGATCAGCTCCAGCAGCCGCTTGAGATGATCGACCTTCGGATCTCCATGTCGATCGTTGCAAACTATTCGTCGGCCAATATTTCGACGGACAAGAAGATGGAAGCCTCGGTCACGACGTTTGCGATCCACCGGAAAGAGAGCAAGCAAATGTACATTGGCACCGAAGCCGGCAAAGTGTATTCGACCCCATTGGACTCGCAGAAGAGCAAGGCGACTGGAGGCGTCACCACGGACCCTACGAGCATTGGTGTCGATACCATTGCGACCGACAAGCCACGCAGTGGTGGTCTGCAGGCCAATATGGCGGCAAGAGAAGTCGTCGTGACGCCGTTCTGCAAGGAGAATACCCATTTCGGCCCCGTGACGTCGATGCATTTGAACCCGCTCCTTCCCGTTCATCGCGACGGCTTGCTGCTGACGTCGTCGCTCGACTCGACGGTGAAGCTCTGGAGCACGGAGCACCCGCACAGCCCCGTGTTTTCGTTTGAGCCGTCGACTGAGTACGTTTGTGACGTGCGATGGTCACCTACGCACCCAGCGCTTTTCGCTGTTGTCGACGGCGCGGGTACGATCAGTTTCTGGAACATTATCAAGGACATTGAAGTCCCCGCGTTAGAGACCAAGATCGCGGAGAAGGCGCTCAACAAGGTGCGATGGACAGCCGATGGCAAGAGCGTGATCGTCGGCGATGCGAGTGGAAGCACCGTTGTGTACGAGGTCCCGGCCGAGGTTCGTGGCGTTTTGGTGTTGGATGTTAGTGCCCAATTGACTCTGTGTTTGTGTCATGCAGGTCGCCCAGCCACAAGCCGAAGACTTGTCGCTCCTGGAGAGCAAAGTATCATCCGCCATCCTTGCCGGCGGCCTTGGCAATCCCTAAAGAGGAGTTTTCGTTGAGTCGAATCGAAGTGATCTTCTCATATCGATGTCTATTCCCTCCAAATGAGTCAAAACAAAACTGTGAAGTACGGAGTTGAGTCCGTGAGGTCGCCTTGACAACCTATTCGTCGTATAGCGTTCGTGGTCGGACGCTAGAGCCGTTGCGTGTTTGACACCACAAGCTAAAGGCCTCGCGAACAGGAGCAAACTAGAGGTACAACGCAAAAATGAGTCGACATTGGCCGTCAGAGTGATCCTGCTCCAAACGTACCAGGTGCTTTTGCTTGACGAAGACGCGGATGGATGAGTCCTGAAAGCTTTGCGGGCGATACATCTGGTACGATTCTGGTGAAAGCTGGAAGCAATATGACAAGCTGTCCGAGTTCTTGGCGTAGAAGCGAACGTGTTGGATCGGGTCATCTGCGCCCTTGCCATAGTGCATCCGCACGAACTCGACAATCACGTCTTCGTGCTGCTGGATGAGAGAGCGATCGCGCGACGACCCAAGCACCTCGTTCAAGACGCGGTCCTCCGTCAGCTTTTGAGAATAGTTCGTTCTCGTTGTCGAGCCGACAAAGTCGTAGCACTTTCGCGCCAGCATGCGCTGACGAACAGCTCGAGCTTCGCTCAGTTCTTCACAATCGCTTTGCTCAATCTGCGCAAGAATACGGTCGTCCAGATGCTGATAAGCTTCGACGTGGTGCACAATATCGGACATGCGACAGTCCTTGATGAGGATGTGATCGTTGGCTGCGAGCAAAGCATCGCATATCATGTACTCGGCTGCGCGCACGTGCTTGTGCTGGTAGACGGTCTGGTGGAGCTCAAATCGAGTGCGGAAAGCCTGCATAATCTGTCCGACCAGCTTCTCAGGGTAACAGATCGACAGAGCTTGGTTCGGATCGTCGCGGTCAACCAACACGCGCGCATTGCGAATGAGAATCTCCACATCGCACGAGGCCTTCGCCCCTGTCTGTCTCGCATCCCGTATGAAGTAGTCGAGCTTGTCAACGTCGAGTCCGCTCTTGGCATTGTTCACAAAGTCGTAGAGGAACTGCTGGTCCCAACGCGTACGGCCACGGAGCGCAGTGCTACCGGGCAGTGGTCCGCCGTAAATGAGCTCCTTGATAAACGTCACATCCACTTCGCTGAGTCCATACTGACTCACGTCAATCTGGTTTGCGCGCAGCAAGTGGTCAAACATGTCAAGCGAGCCTTGCTCGTGCGTCCAGTTGAACGTCTCGTCGACAAGTCCACGACGGCGCAATTGCTTCATGTAGATACCGTCAAACACATGACTGAACGGTCCGTGGCCGAGGTCGTGACAGAGCCCCGCAATTTTGATGCAGAGCACGTCGATAGCCGCGATCGGAAGGTCCGGCTGGTGTTGACGGATGCTCGAGATCATTCTCTCCGCAAGGTGCGCGACACCGAGGCAGTGCTCGAACCGCGTGTGCGTCGCGCCGATATAGACATTCGACGCAGCGCCGAGTTGGTGGAGGTTTCGCAGCCGTTGAAACTGGATCCAAAAGGCACACGCCCGTTAGGCATTTCCCCTCCAGCAATACCGATATCATAACCAACGCACTTGAAGCGTGTCGATAATGCGCCAGCAAATCGGCTCAAACGTAATGATCCCGTGCACACTGTCCTTGACCTGCAGAATGAAGTATCCATGCGTGAGCTCAACGTCCACTGATTTTCCGTAGAGGAAACCCGCCCACGTACATCTTTGGTCGTATGGAGCGACGCGCCGTGCGTCCTCATTGCTTCACTGTCTGGCACCACTGCGTTCGCGACGCAACGCTCAGTCCGATTAGCCAGTCGCGCCTCACGCGGCATCGCGTCCTCTTGCGACGACATCATATCCACATCCGTCACACTACCGTTGGCGTCGCCCGCGTCCTCGTCGTCGTCGTCGTCCTCCGTCAAGTGCCGCGCGCCAATGACGTGGACGTCGCGCGGCGCCTCGTCGCATGCGCTCGCGCCTTTCGCACGCTTCACAAGCGGCTTTTGCTGCCGCGAAAACGACGTTAATATCGACGCTTGCTTCTGCCGCTTCATGTTGCCGTTGGGGCGTTTCCCTTGATTCAAACTGACGCGTTAGATCAGTGGGGGCGATTTGAATTCCATTCAAATCTTCTAAGTTCGATGCGAACCTAAGAGTACTGTCGAGCATCTCCTAAGTTGACTCGAGTTCGCGCCCATTGATGCCAAAGTTCAAACGACGAGGATTCCAAAAAGCAGCGGAAACGCGCGCGCCGTCGAGACGTCGTAGCGCGTGCTAGAGAACGCGGACGCCACTGGAACGTAGCGCATTCGATTCCGCGATGGCGAATTTACCGTCGTTCGGCGAAGACGTGACGGCGGCCGTCGACATTCGGGCCTACGGCGACTTGCAAGCGCGCCTTCGCGCGATGGGGTATACCGATCCCGTGGGCGTCGACAGCGTCCCGCTCGTCAAGAAACTCCTGAGCGACGTCGTGCGCGTGAGCGAAAAGAACGACGCGATGGAACAAGAGCTCGAGCACGCCAAGCGTGACGCGATCGAGCTCTCGCAAATCATTTTGCCTCTCCGGAAGGAAAACGCAAAGCTCACGCGCGAAAACAACAGCGTGCGTCGCGTACTCGTGGTCGATATACTAGAAAGCTAATGCGTTTGTGTGTGTAGCTGCACTTGGAGATTATCCACCAGGAAGAGGCGATCAGCGAGCGCGAGCGCCAGTGCGAGCTCAAGGTCAAAGAGCTCGTGGACGACGTCGAGCAGCTCAAGTTTGTGAGCGACCAAAAGGCGCGTGTGCTGGCCCAGAAAGACCGCGAGGTCACGAACCTCCACGCCCAGCTCGAGCGGCTCCTTGCGGTCGGCGGAAGCACGCGCAGCCAGCAGCCGTCGATGGAGATCCGCGGGCGTCTCACGCAGTCGCACTCGGGCGTCCCAGCATCGCGGTCGGGTGGTCTGAACACGAGTTTGCTGGACAAGTCGGCAGTCGAAGACGCCACGATCATCAATGAGCTCCAGCGACAGCTTGACGACCTCAAAAAAGAACTGGAGACAGCGACGCAGGCGCGGGAAGCCATGAACGAGAAACTCAAGCATCGTGAGCGAGAGATCGATCGCCTGTCCAAGCTCACAGAGGACCGCGCAAGCGGCGTTGATGGATCGGTAGCCCACTTCAGTCACGACATTGATGACGAGACGACCGAGCTTCAGATCGAGCAGCTCAGCGCCCAAGTGGATCTGCTAAACAGCCAAGTCGCAAAGTACGAGAGCCGACTGAAGAGCGCGAACGACCAGATCCGACGCAACACGGCGTTGGAGCAGAAGGTGCGCCATGCAGAATCACTAAACGAACAGATCCAGCGAGAACTCAACACGCTGCAGTCGCGGTATCTCGTTTTGGAAGAACAGAATGTGCGTCTCAGTCGAGCAAGTGGACGAGCGAACGTTGTCGAGGCACAGGTCCGAGACGTCGTGCAGCCGGCAGTCACGAACGATAGTACAATGGAAAGAACGGCAGAAGGCTTGGAAGATCAGGTCAAGACGCTCACGGCTCAGAATGAGAGGCTCGAGGACGCACTACGAGCGATGCAGTACGACAAAGTGACATTCACGAACGCACTGTCGAATGCCAACTCCCACAACCGAGAGTTGGACGCAGAATTGACACGCTCGGAAAAGAAAGCAGAAGAAGCCAGCTCCAATTACAACAAGACGCAGCAGATGCTGTCCGACGCAAATGCGCGCCTCGAACGGCAAGCTCAAGAACTCGAAGTGGTGCGCAAATCTCTTCACGAAGCTGACCAAACACGAGCGATGGAGAGCGAGAAGAATGCAGCGTTGCATAGCGAGCTGCGAACGATGGACAAGGTGCTCCGCCAGCGCGAGGATGAATGCCGGATGCTCAATCATGAACTGTCCACCCTCAGACGTGAATTTGACCAGGTATCGGCACGCTTGGATGCGTTAAAGCGGTCCGTTGAGAACGAGGATGCGAGCGACGACCAGAGCAACAAGAAGAAGGCGCTGTATGCACAAGAAATGAAGTGGCTCGAAGACGAACGCCGCGAGTTGCGTCAGAGTCGAGAGGAACTTATGACAAAGGTGATTCAACTCGAGAAAGACGTGCAATCGACGAAGATGGAGTTGCACACAACGCAGCTCGAACGCGATGATCTGGCTTCTAAACTGATTGCCACGACCAAGAGCGAACAAAATGTCCAACAAATGCTCGACTCCAAGAAACAGGACGCGCTCTCGACCCAGCGTGAAGTGATGCAGTGGAAAGAGCGCGCGCAGCATGTAGAAGACGAGCTCGCGCAGGCCACAGTGCTGCTTCAGCGAGCGGATCAGATCGAGAGTGACAAGATTCGCATTCAGAACGAGCTCCTCGAGGTTCGGCGACGAGTTGAAGAGCTGCGCGACGAGAATGCCAGTCTGAGAACCAGCTTTGAGAATAGTGAGCAGCAGGCAAAGCGCTTTCAGGTCCAGCTGCAGCAGTTACAACAAGATCTGTCCATCTCAGGGAAAGCTAAGAACGCCATGGAGAAGGAGCTGATCGAGTTGAGGAGGAATTACGAGAGTGCGACAGCTGATCTGCGCAGTGCGCGTCAACGTTGTCAACACTACCAAAGCGAGTATGAGAAGCTGGTCAACGAGCTGCAAGCGAACCAACAGACGTTGTCGACGGAGAAGTCCGCGCTCGAGAATAGCCAAGTGCACACGAGCGACTTGAGAACGCAGATTCGCCAATTGCAAAGTGAGCTCTCACTGAAACAGAACGCGCTGCATCAAGCTGAGACACGGCTCGAACAGGAGAAGGTCAATCACAAGACCGTTCAGAGTCAGCTCGTGCTCGTTCAGGATGAAGTGCTTCAGTTGAGGGAAGTGAACCGGTCGATGGAGATCAACCTGCGGCAATTACGGGATGACCTCAAGGTAAAAGACAAGACGCTCACTGAGAAGACGGAAGCAGTCGAGAATCTCAAGCTGCTCATGGAACAAATGGAGACGTCGCGGGATCAGATCATGTTCAAACTCAAGCAGGAGCAGCAGCACGTCCAGCGTCAGCAGCTCGATAACGAGGATCTCCACAGCCGGTTGCGTGATGCGGAGAAGCAAGGACACATTTGGCAATCCGAGATTGCGTCGCTGAAGAAACTGACCCGAACGCTAGACTCAGAGAAGGATCATATTCACGATCAGCTCGATTTACTGACCGAGAAACTCCATGAGCTGAGCGAGCAAAATGAGCGATTGCAGCGAGAGAGCAAGGAAGGAGATTCGTCGATCCGAACACACCAAGAGCGAATGGCCCAGATGGTTGAGCAGCTCCGCAATGCGGAGAGCAAAGACAAAGAGTTGGAGCAACGTACCCACCAGTTGGAACACGAGCTGGAGAATGTTCGTCACGCGAAAGCAATGAGCGACGCGGAGTTGCGGGCGCTCCATCAAGATGTCGAGAACATGACGATCGAGAATCAGGCATTGAGTGAAGAATGTACGCGCTTGCAGTTTTCCGCGCAGCGAGGCGACCAGTCATCATCCGCACTCAAGAACAAGCTTCGCGAGGTCGAGAAAGAACGTGATATTCTGAACGTCGAACTCGAAGATTTACAGCTCACGTATCGTTCACTGATCAAAGAGACTGAAGGAACACAGAAGGCTTTGGCTCAAGCTGGTGCGCTTGGCGATGAGTTGACGACCGTGAATGAATCGCTGCGCAGTCAACTCTCATCGCTGTCGAATGAAGTCGACGTCCTGCGCCAGAAGAATGCAACGCTGTCGACCGAGTGCTCGGCCTATCGTGATCAGATCAGTTTCCTCACAGAGAAGCTGCGAACAAATGAGGATGTGCTCAACGAAGCCGATCACAAGTATGAAAAGCTGATGAGTGAGTATGATGCCCACAAGCAAGTCGCCCAAGAGATTTCTGCGCAGCGCTACGGCGCGCAGGCACAAAACGCAGCGGTTTCCCAACGCATCGTGCATCTCGAGGCGAAACTGAGCAACACGCAGTTTGAAGCCAAGTCGCTGCAAGAGAGACTCCAGGCAGAGATGACCCAGCGACGTAGTCTCGAAGACTTGGTGGTGTCGCTGCGTCAGAAAATCGCCGCCAACGATGCAACCATTGAGCACCTCGAGGAACAGCGCGAGGCATTGGCTCAGGAAGTCCGGACGACGCACCAGCGCCTCGTGGCCACGAATGCGATGGATATGTCAGAACTCTCGTACTCGCCACCGTCGCGCGCACCTCCTGCACGAGCTGCCGATGCCGCGTCTCCCGAAGAGTCACGGTCCAAACACGACGGTAGCCCCCATGATTCCGAGGACGGGGAGAAGAAGGCTGGTGGCTCCTCGTCCTCAATTTTGCCGATGCGAGCGCTTGAAATGGCACAGCGCAAGTGCCAGGAGCTAGAAGACCGACTTGCGCAGCAGGACGAGACGATTCAGGTACGAGCGTCGTCGCTACCGTAGATTATCTGCTTCTCACACATGATTTTGTTGTAGCAACTCGAGCGATCGCGAAGCAAATTCAAACGTTTTGCGGCCAAGTACGAACGAGAGATCGAATCGGTTAGTTGTGAAATCGCCGTGTTAGTTGTGCCAACAAGTCTGACATGTTATCTTGTGACAGCGCGATCGCGTCATTGAAGAACTCAAAAGCTCTCACGGTTCGTCTGCATTCCCATCACCGCTGTCGGTTGCAGACTCGCGACACGAACGCTCTAGTGCCCACGCGCGCTCCTCGTCCTCATCTTCATCTTCATCCCACGGATCGGTCGAGCACTCGCGCGGAACGGAGCCAACGCGACGTCACTCTGGCCAACGAGAAAGCACCGTTTCATCCGCAAGACGATAGAGCTCGTCGTCAGGTTAGCGTGCGTGGTTCAAAATACTGTTGTTTATCAATCCCGCAGGTCTGTTAAATCGCCAGTGTCGTGAGCCGCAAGTCCACGTTCTCTTCTCGTGCGATGTTCTTGAGTTCTTCCAGCAGCTCTGCGGCCGTCGGGCGGTCAACAAGGTTGGCAGCGAGACAGCGGAGCGCAAGCGAGAGGATCTGCTGTGGGCAGTCTTCGTGAAAGTCGGGCACAGCGTTGTGCTGAGCCACGGCCAATGCGATGCTTTCGTTGGACGGATCGTGAATCACCTGGGTCTCTCCCTCCTCCGAACGCAGTACGAGTTCGCGCGCGAACGGCTTTTGACAGGTATCAAGTTCGCTCATGACGACGCCAAACGAGTAGATGTCGGCCGCCTCGTCGTACTGCGAACCGCGAAAGACCTCAGGCGCTGTCCACGCGACTGTGCCGACCTCGGCTGTCATGTCGTTTGCGACGTGGCGACTGATGCCGAAATCGCTGAGCTTGGCGACCCACGCGTCGCTCAACAAGACATTGCTGGCTTTCAAGTCGCGGTGGACGATCGGCGGAGAGAAGCTGTGGAGGTAGGCAAGCGCCTCGGCCATGTCGACCGCGAGAACGAGTTTCGTGCGCGTCGCTGTCGCTTCGTACGAGACTGATGTCCACGTGAATGTCTCGCGGCTGCGTGGGTGCACAGCCTCTGTCTTTAGGAGCGTCGCGAGGTCGCCGTTTGCCATGAACTCCATGACAATCGCCATATCCGCGAGCGTCGACCACGAAATCCCAAGGAACGCGACGATATTCGGGTGCTCGAGTCGCGCGCAGAGACGAATCTCGTCCATGAACTGCTGGACGGCCAGCGGATCCTTGGCTTTGCGCGGGAGGAGCTGCTTGATGATCACTGGCGTCTGCTCTCGCAGTGTCGCTTGGTACACGACGCCAAAAGCTCCTCTTCCCAGCTCCTTGGATCGAACAAGCTCGTTTTGCGGGATCCGTGTAGCCACGAGCGCTTCGTCGTCGCGCACATCGTCGAGTGACGAGCCACTGGGATGCGTCGACGAGCTCTCAGTGTCGCCATCGCTGTCGGCACGGGCGGTTTCATCACCCGGCACGAGACGCCGGCGCATGTAGACGACCCACGCGGCAGCTGCGAGCAGCGTGACGACAAGCGCAACGATCGAAGCGACGAGAATCGACGATGCGGTGCTGGACTTTACGTGCAGCGGGCCGGATGGCGTCGAGAGCGGCGCAATGGGCGCCGGCGTCAGAGTCGCGAGTCGACTTGGATAGAAGCGTGCATCGAACGCTGCGTCTTGATTGCACGCAAACGTCAGATTGGTGAACAGAATGAGAGGGAAGAGATCGTACCGTCCAAGACCGAAAAGACGTAACTCCGCCCAGTGATGGAGAGGTTTTGCGCGGCAGCATCGGTGTCGGTGCAGTTGGTTTGCGAGAGCGACGAGACGTTGAACCCCTTGAGGCCACGAAGGACAGGGACGTCACTGTTGCGAAGGAGAAAGCACGACACGTCGCTGCCGTTCAGGAGCCTGGAACGCGCAGAACGTGAGCCAATGCAGCTGAATTATGTGGACCAACCGAAACGTACAAGTTCTCAAGACTCGGAGGGAATCGGACACCAGCGACCTCGCGGATCGAGTTCAAAGTCAAGTCGCTGTGATCGGTATCGTCAGCACCAAGCGCGTCATCCGACCAACAACATCAACGTCTCACATGTCCAGTAGCTGCGAAGCGGTGGAAAAATCGATGCGTCGGAGCGTCGTGATGCTGGAGTTTACTGCACGACTAGCAAGAACCAAGGCATCAGGGGACAAAGCATACAATCGTCGTGGCGAACGCGACGTACAACGCGTGAAGCTCCGCCGGCGCTGTAAAGTTCTCGAACGCCATTTGCGGATTGTGTCCGATATTTCTGACCACATGGACACACAACGTCAGGCGTTTGATGTCCCCCCAAAGATTGTCGCAGAGCATGCGCACAGCGTCGTGATCGAGTCGGGCAACAAGAGGTCGCTGAGCCGCGCGAGTTGAATGCCCTCGGCATCGAGCGTCGCGACACCGCTCGCGTGGACTTCGACGCGCGCAATCGGATTGTATGAGACTTGGCTGCGCCACGGTCTCAGTTATCCCGCATAGTCCGAACAAGAGACGATAGCACGTACAGCGTGACGAGATTCGAGTGTGCACGCGAGAACGTAAGCGTTGTGATGTTGTTGCGTATGAGCGATCTAGGGATTCGTGGTCAGTCCCAAGGCGTGTACGAAGGCGACAGCGGACGTGCAGTGTCTGGACGGTCGCGGGAAGCACGACGTCGTCCATGCTCGTGAGTTTGTTGTCCTGGAGATTCCTACGTATCAACGATCAGTACACTTGGCGCCGCCGTCGCTCACGCCACGTACACTTCTTTGAGCTGTCCATTCGCCGCTGCCGTCGACAGGTTCAGTCGCTTGAGCTCGTTGTACGCGAGGTCCCTGTACACAGATCCGTAGCTCCGTGTCAGGCCCAGTTCACACAGTCCTGACGTTGTCAACCGACAGCGTTGTGGTCTCGGGTGGCACGCTGAGGACGTCGGCAATCTGCATCGAGTCGCAGTCCAAGACCGCGAGGTCGGGGCTCCCGGCCTTGGCGCGGCACTGCAGCGCAATGGCGCAGTGGCTCGAGTTGGCGCGGTCGCGATACACAACGCCGCTGGCCCAGCGCGTGCCGTTCACGTCGACGACATTGGCCGCAAACACGCGCGCTTTGGGACACCGAAAGCCGCGCTTTGACAGGTCGAGCGACGCTGCAGACGCGCGCGCGTTGGCCGTGCGGACGCGGAGACGCGTGGGCATGCTGCGACGAGAGCAACGATTGTGTTGTGGCCGTGGCGCAAGTGAGACCCTCGCAACGAAATCATCTCTCTACTGATATACCGACGGGAAACCGGTATTTTCCAAAACGGCCAAGTGAGATATTCCATCCAATGGAACAAGAGCCGACGGCTTCGAGCGCCGCGGTTCTCTACATGAACGCGTCGTGGCCGCGCCACCGCAGCGCGTTCTGCTGGACCCAGCGCTCGTACATCTCAGGCGTTGGCAGGTTGACGATCGGCGTCGGATCGATCAATGCGTTCTAAAAGCGCTGGTTCTGAAAGTGCGAGCGCGGAAAGGTCTCGTACTGTACGAGACCTTAACGACCAAGTACGGGTATAGCGACTATGAGGCCGACAATGATGCGTACGCCATGACGGCGCTTGTGGGCCAACTCGCGCGACATGGCGACGTCGCGATGCTGGAGAAACTCTACGCACGCGCCAAGCGCAAGCGCTGGGA
>JAADWR010000152.1:0-15204 GCA_023336345.1 Pythium inflatum | reverse complement strand
TCAAACAACGGCATCTTGAAGAAACGGCCCTTGCACTGCACCGCAACGTGCTTGGACTGGTACAGCTTGAGTTCATCTTCTTCACGGCCAGGGATACGCGTGCAGCCAAACATGCGCTGGTACTGGCTCATGCAGAGCGGCACAATGCCACGAATGAGCATCGGCGGCAGCTGCTCGCGGTCCAAATCCTGCTTGAAGAGCATAAAGTGGCGGATGAACACGGCCGCAGCGGCAGCTTGGTTCTTGGTCGGCAAGTACTCCAAGTTGCGCGCCGGCAAGCCATAGTAGTTGCTGTTGATCATGAGCGACGTGCGGCCCTTGAGGTACACGTACTTCTCCCACCAGTCCGTGACGTAGTTGGACGACCACCAGCTCTTGAGGTAGAGGTACCACTGGAGCTTCGGACCGTCCTTCGTGAGGAAATCGCTCGCCATTTTCTCCATCTCCTTGTACTCTTCGTCGTTCAGCAACGGGTGCACCGACTTGAGAAAGCGCGCAACCGTGTCCTTGAGCGGCGGCACTGGCAAGCGCGGGAGCGCATCTTGGAACGAGTACGTCAGGGGGTTGCGACCACCGAGAATCTTGAGCAGCGCGCCCCAGACCATGACAGTCTTGCTCTTTTCACGCGGACCGAGGTAGAGCCAGCGGCGGTAGCTCAGCAAGCCGCGGAGCACAAGGCGCTGGCCGGCCATGAGCAAGAGCAAGCCAATGAACGCGGCCCACGCTGCCAAGTACGCAACGTACAGCGTGTGCGGAATAAACCGCGAAAACGGAATGAGGAAGTTGCCGACGTGCCACACAAAGTACGCGAGCGTCGAGCTGCGCCACCACGACTCGGTCGGCGACACGAGCACCATGGCAATGACTGCGAGGTTGATGAGGACGGCGACGACTGGCGGCGCAGGGTACACGCGGTTCTTGATCGCGCGCTCCATGTGGTAGAACGAGCGCACGAGCGCCTGGCGCATGCGCCATGGCGGCGGGATCGTAAACGAGATGCGGATCCCTTGGTCCGAGTAGAGGAGCTCCACGCCGCGCTTGTGCTCGTCAAAGACGCCGATGGCTTGGTGGGCTTCCGCCATCTTGGAGGCTTCTCGCGCTGGGTGTCGAAAATGGAAACTGACGTTGGGATGGATGCGTTGGAAGTTGGAAAAGACCAATACCAACGTACGTAGTTGGTCGTTGCTTGGTCAGACAATACGTTGGGATCGGCTCACGGCAGATCGCCAACAAGAGTTCCAACGAGAAGGTCTGATTGCCACGCCGGACTTGCAATTGTTGGCCTGGTGCTGGCCGATGGGTGCCACTCTGGGCACGAAGCGACAGCAGGCACAACTGAAGCACTCGAAAAAACCTCGCGACGATTACGTGTTGAAGTTATTATAGCCAATCGAAGCACTGTGAAACAGATTATAGCCAATCGAAAGGACCTCCAAATGACACCGAAAGAACCTTGTGTTGAAGTTGGTCGAGGTTGAATCGTGACAACGACGACGAAACAAGCAACTTGAAACGACCACCGTGGTGGACTTGATTACTGCGCTCGTACACGTTGAACCGGTCCGGTTCGGTCCCATGACTTCTGTTACCCATATTTTCTCTAATTTATATCATCGCTTCATGGAACACTACGAAAACCTGCAGCATATTATTTTTCACAAAATTTCGAGTCGGTCGCACGCGAACGAGGGAAAAATCGACAAGCGCGCCACCTCATTTGCGTACCCATTTCATCGCCATAATGACCGATCGCGACGCGCCGCCGCTGCCGGACGACCTCGCAGCGAGCGTCCCCCACGAGAGTGACGTCGATCCGCCGCCTGCCGTCGAGTTGGTCGTCGACGGTGACACTGACAATGACACGAGCGCCGGTCCCTTGCCGCCGACCGACCGCGCGCCGCCGCGCGTCGTGCGCGGTCGCTACGCCAAGTTCACGGCCGCGATGGACGTCGTGATGCTCGAGACGCTGCGGACGCACAATCCGTTCACGGCCAAGCACGGCACGCGGCTCGAAATGTGGCGCCTCATTGCCGAAGCCGTCGGCGAAGCGACGATGAAGAACCCCGAGGCGTACTCGTGGCACACATGTCGGTAGGTTCTGCGGTCAGAAGCTCTGAAATGACGGTATTGAATGACGGTCGTGGTGACAGCGATCGCGTGACGACGCTGATGAATATGTATGCGGACGGCAAGCACGACAAGCTGTTCAAGCACGGGACGATCGAAGAAAACGCGCGGAAAGAAACGATTCTGCGCGAGCTCCACGTGCTGCTGAACCGCAAAGGCGCAAAGCCAGGGACGCACGTGCGCGCACCGACGCTGCTCGAGGCTCGACTCACGACGAATCCGCTCTTGCTCACGACGGGCGAGAGCGCGGTCGTGGGCTTGGTGCCCGCTGGCGCGGCGGCCGGGAGTGGACACAACACGAGGCCGCCCGCCACGCGTGCGAGCAGTGGAGGACAAGGCGCGCCCAAGCGGAGACGACAGGACGCGAATGGGTACGCCCAGGCGGGCTCAATTGATACCGAGACGTTTCGCACTCGCGTGCTTGAGCTCATGGAGACCAAGATTCACTTTGACATGGAGCAGCGGGCCAAAGAGAACGAGCTCCGCGAACAAGAGTTTGAGCTCCAGAAACGGTTCTTGGAGTATCTCCAATCGAAATAAGACGTGAAACAGCATGGTCTCACCGAACACTTCTCTCTATGCTTCTATGCCTCGTTGGTCTCTACCGCTTTGTCGCGAATGGATTTCGTCTTGATAAACTTGGCGCAGAAGAAGCCCATGGTATCGAGTTCTTCGTTCGACGGATCGAATCGCTGCACCAACGCAGCTTCCTCTTCACTCAGCCCTTGGTTCAAGAGACCCGTCTCGCCCACAAACACCTCTTGCTTGACGAGCTCGAGCGGGAAATTGTCGAGCGCGTACCGCACCATTTGCTCGTTCTCGCGCGGGTTGATCGTGCACGTCGAGTACACGAGCGTCCCGCCCACCTTGAGCAAAAACGCCGCGCACCACAGAAAGTTGCGCTGCATGCTCGCAAAGATCGCCAAGTCGTCCGTGTCGCCAGCGTGCAAAAGTCGCGGCCGCAAACCGAGCGCCGAGCACGGCGGGTCAAGCAGAACCTTGTCAAAAGTCTCGGGGTAAAAGCCCTCGACCTGCAGCAACGGCGAGGAAGCAGGGGTCTTGGCTCTTGCGTTCTCCAGAACCTCACGCACGCTCAGCGTAGGGCCGTCGGTCTTGGGAAGCACTGCGCGCATCGAATTGAGACGCAGAGGCGTCACAATGTCGAATGCGAGCTCCTCGTTCAAGAGCTTGTGGAGCTCGACGGCCTTGCGCCGCGACCGGTCGCACGCCACGAGGATCCCGTCGTTCTTCATGAGCGTTGCGACGTGCGAGGTCTTCCCGCCCGGTGCTGCGCACATGTCGATGATCACGTCGCCAGGCTGCGGGTCGAGCGCGTGGGCAACGATCGTCGACGGCAAATTCTGAACGTAAATATCGCCGGCGAGAACGGCGTTGAGCGGCGGCGCGTCGGGACACACGCGCGTGATGTGGGAAACTGCAAGGCCACGAGCCGCGCGAAACATCTCGACGCGCGCCATGGCCGTCGTGCCGTGCGCGATAAAGAGCTTGCGGCCCGTGTGCTCGAGCGTGTCGGACCCGCGCGTGGCCGAGTGGTCGACATCGACGAAAATGTTGACGCGATCGCCTGCGTTCAGTCCGCTGCTCGCGCTCATGATGCCCCGCGCGAAGATGTCGCTACCGCGGAGCACAGCTTCGCCACAGAGACGGTCGACAATGACGGAGCGCCACGCGGGCTGATACGTCACGGGCGCTGGGGTCGTGACGGCTGGCGCCGACGGGATCACGACAACGTCATCGAGCAGCGCGTGGGCAAACGGGCGGATCGCGTCGCGTCCTGTGTCGGCTTTCAGACGGTCATTGAACGGCGCGAGTTCTGCTTCCAGCGCCGAGAGCACGGCGTCGCGTGTCGTGCGCATCGTGTTGACCCGCACGGCCGTTGAGCGAGGGCTAGAAGGGACGTAAGTCTCACATACTCAGCGCAAATGCGTCTCAGACAGTACGTACGGAAGCGCAAGGCGGTGCTTAATGCGCGCCCATCGGTCGTCGCCGTACGCGGCTGCGAATTCGCGGTCGACGGCGTCGGGAAACGACACGCGGAACGCGTCGAAGGCCGAGTCCGTCGTGTCCATGATGGCGCTCGGCGATTGGTGGCGCAAAATGGAGGTCATCATAGTGTGCGACGTTCCAGATCGTGCTCTAGCACACAATGTGGGTCTGAAAGGTGAAATGTACCCATATCATATTTGACAAGATGGGTACAGGAATGCAAGGTCTCATTAGAAAATGGCGCGCTTGGTCTCTCAGCCGAGGAACGCGTAGTACGAGTCATGATCAACGTCGAACTTGGTGACCGCAGCAGCGCGGCGACGGCGGATGACGAAGAGTGTGATCACCACGACCATCGCACTCGCGCCGACAAGCAGCGCTGCGATCGGCGTGGATGCATCATGATGGTTGAAGTCCAATGCCGTCGCCAACAGCAAACCGCTGGGTTGTGATGGACGGCAGAACTTGATCCTACTGTCGTCACCAAGCTCCGGTAGCTTTGAGCACGTAGTAGTGTACTTGGGCGTGCAGAACTGGCAACAAGTCTGATCTCCACCAGTTTGGAGCAAGGTGTTGACACCATTAGCGGTCACAATGTTGCCGCCACATGCCTCGTATGGCGCTGGTTTGTTGTTCCCATTGCAACGGGTATTGGGTGCACATGTGGTATCGTCGAGCACTGACGGACCGTTCGCGTTCGGATTGCCGCAGTCCTGAATCGTAAAGTCCTGGTCGCACGTCTGGACGTACAGGATGGGCGAAGCGTAGACTTGGTATTTGAAATCGCAAGCCACATGAAAGCCAGCGTATGCCGTCGACCCAGGTGCACGGATTGCGGACACAGCAAAGCGCTCGATTGTATAAGATGTCCAGATGGAGCGCGAGATAACCGCAGCCTTCGAGGCCGCTGCGGCGCCGGGTCTGTTGTAGTACAAGCGGCACTCGACTTCCTTAGCGTGAATCATCAGCTTATCCGGCGCAGCAGGCAGGATGCCAGTTGTGTCACGAAAGTCGAACGTGACCTCGGCAAAGTTGGACTTGGGATACGTCCAGAAATTTGTGGTTGGTGTTTGTGGGTTGAACGTCGTCTGGTACCACATCGTGGAGAAAAAGTCGCACACTTGTGACGACGCGCTGACGTGCAAATAGACCTTGAACTCAACGGTGTAGACGCGCCCACACTTGGTCCACGCCTCCAGCGTGACTGGAGTGACCGCTTGCCACAACACGAACCCCGGAGCGGTATTGCTCCAGACACGCCATGGATCCGTATCGACCTTGTATCGCCACTTGACCAACTTGGTCAGATCTGACGACGAGAAACCGAGGATGCCGGCATCCGGCGACGATATATCAAAGAGGTCGTCGACTCTCGCCACCTTCTTGCACGCGGACGATGCAACTGCGTACGAAGCCGCAAATTGTCTGCAGTCTTGCAGCGCCAAGTGCACCTGCGTCTGCGCATCATAGGATGCACGGTTATCGATCTGGTTGAGAACATCTTGTGATGTTGCCCGGACGTTTGCCTTGATCGACGCCGAGGCTGATGTGATCGTACTTCCCGATGCAATGTAGCACTGCTCGAACGTGCATGTCTGCGAGCTGTCGCCGTCGCACTTCTTCACAGCATAGTCACGACCGCAGCTATAGTCGATCCACCATTCTTTGAGCGCTGTCTGCATTTTCAGGCATCGCTTGCACTGTCCTGGCGGCACGGGCACATTTGCGGTTAACTCATTGTTGGTCAATGCGGGCATCGCTTTCAGAATGCTCTTCGCGCTCGCTTGAGAAAAGAAGTTCTGCGCAGGACCAATCGCGTGGCCGACCGCGGTGTTGTAGTTCGTGTCAAACATGTCTTTGATCTTGGCGCTCACTGCATCGCAGCGCATGACTGGTGGCGAGCACGCATCATTGGCTGCCGAGTCAGCAAAAGCAAAGTACGTTGCGATCTTGGTGTTGATTGTTCCAATGTTGTCCGTCGTGGGCTCGAGATCACTGCTTGTGGCCGTCGTACACGCCTGGGTCGCAGTGGGGCGGTTCTTGTCGACAATCGCCAGACAGCCTTGACAGGTAGCCGACGTGTCGTAGTCTTTGGCATTGAGCTCGATAGTGTACTTGCCGTACGACGAGAACGCCATGGTATCGACCGTGGCCTTGCGTGCGACACGGTAGTCTTCCCACGCGATCGAGCGTGTCGACGGCGCACCACCGCTCGTGTCGGTCTCAAACACGGCCCCGGATCGTTGCGCGTTCGTGAGCGCACTGTAAGTCGACGGGAAGACTGACGGAAACCCAGCTGCGGAGTTGATATTCACGATTGGGGTCGAGAGACGATATGCCTTCAAGTCGAGATGCGGGCCGGTCGAGAGGTCAGACACGCTCGTGAACGCGTTTGTGCGGCCCTTGGCCACGTAGTTGTCGATCGCCACGGGCACAGGCACGCTCTTGTCGGAGATACTGGCGATCGAGCACGTCGCGAGCTTGGCCGTGTTCTCAATCCTGAACCCCGCGGCAGTATTCCACGCACACGTACTCGATGATCCATCCACAACTTCGCACGCACCGCTCGAGCCTCGCTTGTAGCCCGTCTCGCACTGGCACACGCACTCTCGGACACCAGCATCGTTCAAGTACGAAACCGGTGTGGCATGCACTTGGTTCGGGCACTCGATTGTGCGGAGCACACGAGTCGTATCGGTCGAAAGGACAGACGGCGTCAGGATACACGAATCGCAGCTCGTGGGGCACGCTTGGTTCACACCGCAGACAAACACGGGCGCCACTGGGACAGCCGTCGTTTGCTCATACTCTTGGACAATTTGGAGTGAGTGGTACGTGTTGACAAAGGTCACAATGCCGATTGGCGTCGGAGTATCGTCGCTCAGCAAGACGCTTGCGTTTGCCGATGACGACCCAAAAACATCGATGACCTTTCCCACGTCCTTGAAAATCGCAAACCGGTCGTCATCGCTCGGATCCGACAAGAGCACGGCTTGGGATGGCGTGCAGGCATCGTCCACTGGCGCAAGTTCGATCGAGTAATAGTCAGTGAGAGCAGAGAGCCACGCCGTGACCTCGTCGAGTTGAGCGTCCGAAAGGCACTTGGACACGAGCACTTGCAGTGTCGCCGAGGTCGACGGAGACCCAATTTGCTGCTCGGCGGTCGTGCACGCAATCGGCGCGGGGGCAGTCGCCGTCAAGAGATTGTTCCCGTGCAAAAATCCTTCATCAGCCTCAAGAAACATCACACCCGAGCCAAACGGTGCGTGGTCACTAGACGCAACGTGCTTCTCAGCCGCAGCCAGTTGGGCGAGCCCCACGACGAGCGCGGGCACCACGCGCTTCATGACTCGAGCACCAACTAGCCTTGATCGCAAATGATCGCTGGTGCAAGAACGACGACGAGTGCCACCAGTCGCGACGCTTCAAGGTCACTCACTCGCGAATCGACGCGATCTTGTCAACCCGTCGGCGCCTGAAAACGTTGTGACTCCTCAGGCGATGACATAAGATGATACTGGTGTCAGACAGGTGACAAAAAATGAAAGTCATTGCATTGAGCTTGAGCTTGACTGCTAGGTCAAAGCTTTGGTTCCAGAGATGCAATAGCACCCACACAGTTCAATCATGCTCGCCATGGGCTTATGCCTGGCGGATGGGCAAATGGCGCTTGATGCTAGTGGAGATGCGTTGGGCAAGGGATGCGTTTTCGGTCACCACAAGCAAAATCGTCTTGCCTGACTGAACCTGGAAATCGACTCCCACGAATACAACCTCCATACCGCCTCGCACACGCCCTGCAAACTTGCACCGACCGGTTGTGTTGTTCATGTTGTTGATTTCGTACACTTGGGCGAGGTTGCAGTCGGTGACTGTCGCCTGTGTGAGAGTATTGAGTTGCACTGGGGCTTGCAGTAAAAACTCCGTTCTGTGCAGACTCGACTGGTCCGCCATCGAAATCCGGTGATTGAACTCATCCAGGCTCACTTGGTGCGGAGTCAATAACTCACCGGCAACAGGTACGAGTTCAACGTCGTACGTTTCGTCGCCAGTCACCACTTGAAGCCCAACTTGGTCAAGCTTGCCTCCAAAGTCAACATGAATTTGCGCCATGGAAGGAGCACTGCCTGGGAAGATCACTGGAATCTCAGGGAACGACACGACGGTGTTGGCGTTTGGATCCGCTGCCAAAACTTGAACGCGCGGAATCGGTTGAGTACCGTGGTTGGAGAGCCACAACTGGATGAGGTTCATGTTGGGAGAGTACATCGACTGCTGACGGAGGAACGCGTACTGGATCTCAAGCCCATTCCCAGTTGCCGATGACAAAAGCTCACGTTTGGTGGCTGGGCTCGTTGGCGCCGTCATACTGAGGCTCATCAAATCACCCAAGAGGTTTCGGTTACCGTTGCTGCCACCCATCGGTGTGTACCCAGCAGCACCTCCCATAAAGTCGTTAGTTGCTGCATGACCAGCGTTTGGGGGGCCGCTCACGAGGTTTATAGGGTCGAAAGGGTCCAACAGCATTTCGGTTTGTTGCTGGGCTTTCCTCTCCGGTTGGGACTGCTTGGTTGGCTTTCGGTTGCGGCGGTGACGGCGATCATCTTCAGACTCTTCAGACTCATCTTCACTCTCGTCACTTTCTTCTTCAGATGAGTCACCACTTTCATCTCCTGATTCAGATCGTGAGTCCGAATACTCCGATCCACTATCTCCTGATGTGGCATCCGACTCTTCTTCCGACTCGGACTCTGACTCGGAACCAGATCCACTGTCTTCACTACTGTAGAACCCACTGTCCTTTACCTTGCGAGCAGACTTCTTCCCACCGCGGCGATCATTAGCAATCGCGTCGTCTTCACGGTCATTGTCAATGAACGATGTTTCATCGCGAAGTGAGTGATCTGGCTTTGTCTGACGCCAGGTCGGCAATGGAGAATATCCTGGAACGCTGTGTCGAACAACACTCGAAAGTGTACCAAGTGTGAAGCGACTCTTGGACTCTTGCTCATACCCGATCAGTGGTGCTGGTTTCTTGGTCGCAAAAAGCTTGTGGGGATTAACAATGTTTGCATCCCCGGACAGAGCAGCCCGGATCAAACGCGCTCGATCACGGACGTCATAATCAGCATCAAACTTGCACAACTCGACGACATACTGGAGCAACAGCTGGATGTTTCGATTCTGAGGCTCGTGCAATCCAAGCTTGACAGCAAGATTCAGCACTTGCAGTCGCACTTCCGTGGCTTCGTCGGGGAAGGACTTCGCCACCAGTCGCAGCGTCTCTGCCGCGCAAACCACTCCGTTGTTTTCTTGATGGAACTCGCCGAGCATCCAAATGATAGACGCACGTGCCGACGGGCTCGTGACGCGACCGCTAACCATCATCGCTGCAAGAGATCTCACAACTCGCATACGATCCTTCTCAACCGTGCTTTGCTGAAGAAGCTGGCGAATGACCACAACACTCTCGGCAACGACTTGCTCGTTACTCGACCGCACCAGCCGCATCAAACCATTCAAGCAGCGCTCAGCGACCGATGGCATCGCGTCAGCAACACGGCCCAGCGCTCTCACGGTCATAGTCACGAAAGACTTGTCGACATGACGGACATAAGCTTGGAACTCGCGAAGAATAATGCTGACGTTGTCATCCGTCACAAGTGCCGTCAGAATCTCGAGCTTGAGCTTGCGAGCATACGAGGGATCAGTCGCGCGGACGAAGAAGTCTTGAAGAAAAGGTCGGAACATATCTGGGCGAGAAATCGCCATGGAAGAGATCACAGTCAAGACGACGTACTGAATCTCACGCTGGTTGCGCATGATACGCACAAGCGACTTGCCGATGAGCGTGTTGGTCGCAACGCTATGCGTGCCACAGTAGTAGTGAAGCGTTGCTACCGCCAAAACTACGGCACTGTTGCGGGACTTGAGCAACGGGATCGATGATCGCAGCAACAAACGATGGTCTTCATCGAGCTCTTCGCCACCGCCAATGCCACTCGCGAGTGCGTTGCTTCGAAACACGGAACCAATCGATGGAAGTTCTTCACCACGAGGGGCACCAGCATTGCCCAAGTGGAACGGAGACGGTCCCGAGCCATTCTTGTTGCGACCACGTTCCGAGTCGGATCCTTCATCATCCGAGTAAAAGCCTCGCTTCACCTTGCGCTTGGGGAACAAGTTCTTCATATCCTTTCCGCGCGATGCGTCTTCGACGGTCAGCACTTCCGGTGTTTGGAACTGCTCTCGGCAGTACCGAATGAGCACATTTATCGTCACGACTTGTCCCCACTCTTCAATGTCCGCAAGCAAGTGGCAAATCTTGCGGAACGGACGATGGAGCAAGTCCAGGCGATCGGGACACACTTCATTGAGCGCTTGCATCGCGCTGCCCAACACCATGGTCGACGCGTCGTGGAGCAACTTGCCGATAATCTCGGCGAGCACGTCTTTCTGCTCGGCGTCGACCGCGTACACTTTGCTGATCGCGTTGGCCGCGCACTTGCGCACGTACGGTGACGAGTCGGCGGCGCACTTGCGGATCGCAATGAGCTGGATCTGCAAAATATCGCGCACGCGAATGCTCGTCATGACGCGGAGCGCGAGCGCGCGAATGAGCTGGTTCGCGTCGGCCAAATCTTTCTGGAAACTGTTGATCGAAAGCAACGCGAGCTCGCGGCACTGCGCATTCGCGTCGGCATAGTGCACGAGGTACATGTACACCAACTTCTTGACTTCGACCGACGCGACGATCACGTTCTTGACAACGTCGGCGAAGAACATGGACACGTCTTCGCCTTTGCTAATCGACGCCAAGAGCGCTTTCATGGCTTCGAGCTTCTCCGCGTGGCCCGCGACGCCGAGCTTGTTGTCGAGGAGCTTGCGGATGCGGTCGAGGTTCATGCTCTCCTCGAAGAAGTGGGCGTCGCCCGAGATCCCGCGCATCGCCATCGCGCCCTTCGCTTCTCGCAGACAGATTTCCCTTTTGCGATCGACTTTGCCGCCCCCATGTTGTGCAGAGTGTTGGTCCTGTCAATTTTGCAGAAAGATATTCGGGACCGGTTCAACGGTTCACCAATGTGCCCTAAAACAGACCGTCCTAATGTAGATGCCAAATAGGACTCACACATCCGCAACTTCAAGCCGAATGAGCTGTGTATGAGCGAAGAGCAGTGATTCAAGCGCAAGAACCACACGAGCGCCGACGCTCATGGGCCGCAGGATCGAAGCCGCGAAGCAGACGCGCCCCATGTGATCGAAGACGCCGAGATCCAAGTGCAATTGTGCTTCGGTTTCGCCGCTCGACGACAACTCGGGTCGTCAGAGAGGGCCATCATTGCGTATGAGTGGCTGTCGGCGCTGTAGTGCACAAAGCAATACGTCGGAAGGACCTGTCGTGTGCTCGTGCTGCTGGATCACACAGTCAAACTTCCACTCCCAGCATGGACTGTGCACTCACTGAGAAGGGCGGAGGCGACATCGCCACAGTCCGCAGCCAAGAACAGCTTCGTGGTTGGACGGGTGGATTGATTATTGGTATCTTTGTGGTACACCCCAGTTGCTTGCCATCGGCAGGGTAGCGCAGTCCACTGCAGCGTTACACGGGCACGGACTTGTGCACAGTACCCAAAGCACTACCGCGTTCGCTCGAACAGCAGACTCCAATGTCTCAGCTGACGCACGTGCACCCTTGCCTCATTCACGACGTCCCTTGCCAAAGAGAAGGCCCGTGATGAGCACCTCTGCTCTGCCAGCTCACCTCTCGACCTCTGGCGTGGGAGGGAACCAACCGTGCAGGTACTATGGAGGAAGCGCCTGCAAAAGCCCCCGCTGGTCGCGACGCTTCCAACCAGTCGCCGCCTGTTCACGATAAAGGATATCCAATGGCGGTGGTTTTCCCTGTTGAAGTGCATTTGCAACCATCTCGACCTTGGGCGTGAGAGTGGAACCCGCTATACAAGGTTAGCGCGCCCCACCCATACGCCTGCTAAAGCCCCCGCTGGTCGCGACGCTCCCAACCAGTCGCCGCCTGTTCACGACTCAGCAGATCCAAATGGCGGCGGTTTTTCCCTGTTGAAGCATTTCCAGCCAATCACGCCAGCGCCGTTCGCAAAAGATCGCGTGGCTGTTCGTGACCCGACGCCATGAAGCGTCGCGACCAGTGGCAGCTCCGCTCGCTTCGACCGCTCGCGCCGCCGCTTGTTCATCGTCTTGCTCACTCTGCAATCGCACGGCCAAGCCTCAAGCCTCCTCTCTTCGGATTCGTGTTCTTGGGCGCGTCGTCTCATGAAGCTCTTTGTGCCCGCGCTCGCGTTTGCGTTTGCGCAGCTCCTCGCGCTCGGCGCGACCAAGCAAGCGGTCGATGTATCGTTCCCGAGCCATGCCGTCACGTTCCTCGAAGTCGACGACGCGTTGATGCCGCGCAACAACCTCTTGGCTTCGGGATTCAATTTCCCGCCGCCGACATCGTGCACGACGACTTCGTCGGGTCCAGACGTCGATTCGTCCGAGTTGATTCTCCAGTTGCTCGTGTCCAAGTGTTTCTCGGACGAACAGCTTGAACAAGCGCGCGCGTGGATCGCGCCGTTTGTGCCCATGTTTACGATCGAAATCGCGCCAGTGCCGGGCGCCTGTACGCCCGCGCAGTCGCAACTGCTCTTGTCGAACGACGATGGCGACGACGAAGACCGCTTCAACATCTTTAGTGACGTGGGCACTGTGGTCGATATTTTCGGCGAATCGTCGACAACTGCGCCGCCGGCGACGGCACCGACGAATGGCACTGCGTTGCTGAGTGACCAGATCCCGAACCGCCTTGTGGGTGTTGTGAGCTTGGTCGACTCGTACTCGTCGCTCCGGCTGGTCCAAGAGTATGAGCTCAAGGTGAACGTGGCATCGGCGATCGTCGTGGTCTGTGGCCAGAACGGCGTCAATTGCCCCACGACCTGCGCGACGTGCACGGTGACGGCCAACATTCTCTTGGTCGATACGTACCACATTACGCGCCGCATTGAGTGCCCGCACTCGTCGAATGCGATCCCAGTGTCGTACTTGGATGGGAACGGCAATCGCGCGTGCGTGTGCCAGTGCCCCACAGGCTGGAAGCGCGCCGCGAACGGCCGAGACTGCCAAGTCGTCGGCGGGTCCGTCGGTACGTGCTCGTGGAGTGTGCCGAATGGCTTCCTCATTCAAAACACGGCAACGGCGCCGACCACGTGCTCGATCTCGAGCATCACCGACAAGGGCGTGTCCGTGCCGGTCGCCATTGACAACTACGTTGCCAAGGGCCGCACGAACGCCTACACCGTCATGACCGATCTCTCGACCGGGCCGCACATTGACTTGAAGACCGCGCGCACCACGACACGCGTTGTCAACGTCGCCAACGCGCCAGCGTTCCCGACGAGCTACCCCAACTCGTACAGTACGCTCACGGGTGCGCAACTCGCGGGTGCCACCGACGAGACCGACGCTAGCGACGGCGCCTCCCCGGCCGATACGCTCTACACGTGGGAAGACTACCGAGGTGCTCGCAAAGCCAAGATCGACTCGCTGACGTACTCAAAGTACGGCAAGTTCAGCCTCGAGATCGATGCGACCGACTATGAAACGTCGGCGACGTGCCAAGGTTGCGTCGCGATCGTTGACAATGTCCGTCCGACGGCGACGCAGACATGCACGACGTCGACGTACAGCGACCTCGTGCCGACGAGCGACAACATTGCGACCATCAACACGAAGATCGCGTCGTACTTTGCGTACGCAAGCACGGCCACGAACGACGCGTGCTCGGCCGACCGCTGCGACGCCAAGACCGTCGACGTGCTCCCGCTCTTAGGCTCGGCGTACGCCACTGGATCGATTGATCACTCGAGCACCGCGGCCTCGGCTTTCTTCTCGGCCGCTGGTGTGCGCAGTGCACTCAACGCGCTTCCTGCGTTCACCGACGCGGAGCTCGCCCAGCCTACGCCCGTGGCCCCAGGTCAGTGCAAGAGCTGCCTCAAGTTGTGGACGTCGCTCAAGGAGTGGTGGATCGACTACAGCTGCGGGCGCGACTATGCTGTGAAGAAATGCGAAGGCGCGAGCACGGCGCAGACGTGTACGTTCGAGCAGTGCTACGTCGCGTCGGGCACGACGATCTCGGCGGCAACAGCGGCGATCAAGTCGACCGTCCAGACCGCGTCGCAGAACGTGCTCGACCAGCTCGACGACCACATCCGGTTCAACACACTCACGCAAGTGCACTTTGCGCTCTCGCACTGCACGCAGTTTGCCACGGGCTCTGAAGTCCCAACGGCCGCGTGCAAGCGCGCCGTGAGCATTAGCGACTTGTTTGATCTGACGTCGCCGGACGCCGGGATCCTCGGGTTCTCGGCAACTGAGCTCGCGTCGTTGGTCAAGTGGCGCTACAAGATTGACACGGACCCGTGGGGCACCTGGAGCACGAGCGTCCCGAGCTACGACTTTAAGCAGGCGACCACGCCTGTCGTTGTCGAGGCGTGGACCAAGTGCGGCCGCGTCTACCGCTTCGAGTTCAAGATTCACTTGCACCTCAGCGCGCCGTCGCAGGTGTGCGATCACTTTTTCGGCATGTGGTACCAAACGATACACGCGCCGAACGTGGGGAGCACGACGTTCTGCACGTACCCCAAGGCCGACTTTGCCGAAGTGACGTTTGACTACCCCGCCAACATTGGTCTCATGCACGCGCGCGACAAGCTCAAGATGAACATCAAGGAAGTGCAGTGCCGCCTCAAGTACAACTGGCTCCCGACCTCGGGCGCGAGCGCCGCTGTGGTTTCGAGCACCAAGCTGAACGGCAACATTATCCAGCGCCTCGCAGTTCAGGCCAAGCGCACCGACACGACTGCGGCCACATCCGCCTTCCACGTTGCGTGTGACTTCAAGTACCAGGTCTATGACTCGCCGGATCTCTACGTCCAGACGTGCGACCAAGACTTTGCGATCAAGGACTGCACGGACCCCAAGATCGACGAGCCGTCGGCGCTCACGGACAAGTCGTGTGCGGCCGATAGCTGCGTCGGCAGCAGCCTCCCGGGCGCGTAC
>JAADWR010000151.1:0-15213 GCA_023336345.1 Pythium inflatum | reverse complement strand
GTCCATGTAGACTTCGGCCGAGTTGCGCTGGTACGAGCGCCAGAACGCCTCGACTTCGCCGCCTTGCGTGCCTTTGTGGAATCGCCATCCGAGCGTGACAAGCAGTCGCGTCAAGAGCACGAGAAAACTGAAGAGCACGCCGTAGCCAATGATCTTGGCGAGCGGATAGTACATGTGGGAGAACCCAACGACATTGTCCGAGCTGTCGCCCCAGCTGTAGCGCGAGTAGACGCCGTAGAGAGACAATATCGTCGGCGACGACGGCGCGAGGACGCGCTGGCCATCGACAATGCCGTACTTGGTCACGGTGATGTTCATAATGTCGTTGAACGAAAGGCAGACGCCAATGATCGTCGCGCCAACAATCTCGAGACTTGTAATGAACGTAAACTCGGTGATGAGCGCCGCAAGCTTTTCGTGGAGCACGACGAATACCCAGCGCCACGAGCGATCAATGATAATGAGCACGACGACCCAGACGCGAAACATGCTGAGGTATGCGCTCCCGAGCTGCCACACGCTGCTGGACCACGCAAAGACGTTCGAGTTGGGGACGATGTAGAGCCATGCGAGGATCGTGTCGAACGCCACGAGCGCCGTGAGCAGCGGCTTGCGGTACGCAATCGACGTGAGGTCCGTGTACAGGAGCATCTTGGACAGTGTTGAGGTTTTCTCTTCGTTTTGCGACGCTACTGTCTGGCTCTGGTGCATCGAGTCTTTGCCTGACACTGGCCCGGACGCATTTCCGTCGCGCACCGAGTTGGTAGTCGTTGCGACCTTCGAATCCGTCGAGTACCTTGATGACGGTGACCAGCCAATAAGCGGACGCACGACGTTGAGCGCGACGACCGCGCTGTCAGTCGCGTTGATGTAGAGGATCAAGAGCTCGACAAGGATCATGACAAAGTAGAGCACGCCATCGAATCCTAGGTTTGTCGTGTTCTTCGTCTGCATGAACTTCTGTCCATCGAGCGTGTGCTGGAGATTGTAGAAGCTCTTCATGCTCATTTTCGCCCGCAGAAAGACGCCACTGCCGATCGACAAGTAGTCGGTCGTGTGCCAGTGGAGCCCCATGATCTCGTCCAGTCGGCGGTAGTACTTGCCTGTCGTCGGACCCACGAAGAACTCGACGACTTCATCGGTTCCCATCTTGCGCCAGATGCAGCCGTGCTCGACGGGTCCAACCATGTCGGCGTGCTCGCCTGGAGGGACCATCACGAGCGTCTCGTAGCACAGCGCCGTGCCCCAGAGGTCCATGCGCGACCCAAACGCCTCATGAACGCGGCGAACGTCTTCCTGGATCGCGGGTACATCTTCTGGGAGAATCAGCGCTTCAAGCGCGAGGCGGTAGGTGCGTTCGTCGAGGTTGAAGAACGTGCCGTACATGCCGTTCGTGTACGGCGGCGACACGAGCGGCGTGTGCACGAGGTCTGCGAGCATGCCGGTGGCCCACATAAACGTATCGAGGCGGTGGGCGCCGATAAACATGCGCTCGTCCGTGTGCTTGACACCGCCGAGCGTGCAGTTGACGCCAAGCGACGACAGGTGCGCGGGTTTGCCGGGCGGGAGCTCTGTTGGATACAGCGCGTCGCAGTGCATAGCGAGGGCGTTCCACATATTGTTGGGCGCGAGCCACGTACCATTCGCGGCACGAATAGCCGCCGTCATGTCGTAATCGGTTACAGTCTCAGGCGTCTGGAGAATGAACGAAAACGTCGGGTACATGCCGCACATGTTGACTTTGTAGTAGAGGTCTTTGATGTCCATGAGCGTGAGAACCGCCGTCATGCTGATCATGCCGACGATGCTGAGGTGCTTGAGCGTGACCTTCGTCATTGCTGCTGCGTGTTCTGTGTTGGAGAAGTGACGAAATGGGGACGCCGGAAGCAGCCACTGCAGGGGATGGCCGTTATCGAATCCCTTACGTCAGCCATTGCTGTTGCTGGACAAAATAGGCAACCGAAGAGGGACTATTCTTGGGATAGACTGGTGCTTCCAGATCGAGTTGAATGGCGTCGCTTTCATTGGCTTCTGTATATAGAATCGCGTGAAAGACCGCCAAAACGGTCGCTCCCGGAAGGGGATTTCAATGCACTCGTCCCAGACGACATTAAGAATATCGCAGTTCCGCACAGGAGCGGGGCGACAAACTCCGTCACAAGATCTTAATTTACAACACGCAAGGATCGAACCTCATGCGATGCAACGCAAAAGCTCGGCGACTCGTGTCGCAGTATGTATACTAGATCCAAGGAAGGTCACGCTGCGCTTTCTCAATAGGAGATCTCACAGGAAGTGTATTTTTGATCTCAGTTCCCCCAAGTACAAGAGATCCTACTCTGCACTTCAACATGATTTCGTGATCCCATCTCCTACTCAGACAGACACCTCCGACGCCCAAATATTAATATCTGAAGTAATTCGTTCGGTCTCCGACTTGGACGAACACCAAGGAGATACTTTCACATCGACCCAGAAGCAACCTTCACACAGGCCATTAGCGATCGTTCTCATGAAGTGACCGTGTCGCATCGCTCCACCGACAATCTCTCATAGCGCATATGGAAATGCTCACGTGTTGTGGTTTTGCTGTTTGTTGTGATGCAGACAACTTCTCGAAGCGGGTATTGATGGGGGGACACAAACTGGTCGCACAACCGCTTGTGGGCCCGGCTGGCTTCACGCATGCGCTCGAGGTCGTATCTGATCATCCGCTCTTGTGAGTGAGGGTTCGCTCAGACAACCAATCTCCTCCAAGAATGCGATCGTCTCAACGCACTCGCTGCGATTCACGAGCTCGAGAAAGTCCAGCGCCGTGCATGCCGCTGGAAACCCTTCAAGAATCCACTCGACGATCACTGGTGGTAATACACCGCATCGCCTAGCATCGTCGGCTCAATTGGCAAAGAGACGTTCTCGAAGCCACTTGGGATCGCAGCAACACGAGCGCCTTCGAAACCGTACGACTTGGACGGCATGAGCAATCGTGTACGGCACTCTTCGATGGCTGAATCCGAACGCTCGTGAAGAGCATCTAGCAACGGCAGGTCGCCCTTGTACACAGCACAAATGGGCCATGTCAGTGGCGTTTGAAATCCCAGGCCACCACCAAACGTGTGATCGCCAATGACAATCAAGTTGACGACCCAAGAACGCAACCGACGATCGACTAACAGCAGAGGCAACGGTACCAGCGGTGGCAGGCCGACAGGCTCATGTTCCATCGAACTTGGACGCACGCAATCGTCAAGAACCGATGGGATCATGTTCTCGTGGAGGTACCGAATAAACTTGATGGGTCGGTCAGTCGCCGCCAACGTCGTCCCCTTCGACGAGCACCCGACACCGTAATGCTCGGCAAAGAACTGGACACGCTCGATATCCCCGTATTGAACAGAGTAATCCATGGCGAGAAACGAGCAGCCTTCCGAGCGATGTGCCTGGAGATAATCGACGACGTCCCACGCTTGTGCAAGAGCCGCTCTGTCCATGGCTGCGGTGGTCGCGACTGCCAGGTCTTTTTCTTGCAGGAACTGAATCGCTCGCAGCGCGTCACGGTTCATGACCATGCCATCAATCGAAGTGGGACCGATCGTCGCGAGCCACCCGCTGTCGTACCACTCGTAAGTCTTCGCGACGTTGTGCTTGGCAACCGCGCGCACAACCATGTAGAGAAGACCGAGGCGAAAGGCCGGCAGGTGTTGTCGGATGAAATTTCGGACGGCGGGGTCTTCGTCTTCAACCAATAACGTTAGTTTTTGAACTGGACAGCACGATCCGACTCTTCGAGGCACTCGGATCGTTGCTCGGGGAGATACTCAAAGACATCGAGGTGCACACATCAATGCCATGTGGCGAAATGTGTTCGTGTACGAACTGGATTGTCGCGAGGTCACCTCGACCAGCCGCGCGTTCCGTGAGAAACGCGACTCGAGGCGGGAGAAACGAGGGCCACGTAGCATGCAGCCATTCGGTGAATTGGACTTCTGTACATTCACGAAACACGTCCATGCATGACTGGTCGGAGTCCGAGTCGTCGCTGTAGGCATACCAATCCGAGTCGGAATCCGAATCGTCGTTGGTAGAGTCTTGCAACTCATTGATATCCAAAGCGAGTTCTCGCGCTTCGATCGGATACTGCGTTTTGAGAAAGTCGAGCGCTGCAAACTCACTGACTTTATAACGCTTGAACGCATGGAGCCACCAATTTAGTCGCTTGGTGGGGCGGTCACTGGGTAATACATGAGTAATCACCCACTCAAGCGCTTCGGCGTCTTGGGTCTCAATCGCCATGAGCGCGCTCTTCCACGGCACAGGTTTCGTGTGCAATATGCCGCGGTGGTCGTAGTACTGGATACGAGGAAAACGTTCGAGGAGCTCTTGAGTCCCCTTGGTGACGGCAATCCGGAGGAGCGGGTCCAGCCGATCTGCGATTGGATGCGACGATCTGTGGATTGTGTTGGATCCACAACGTATAGAGCGCGAGCGGCGAGCATGCTTGGTACGCGTCGCAGAAGACAGCGGCGGCCGCCGAACGTTGCTGCTCACGCGACGCCATCGAGGCTGATGAAGAAGAACCCGTGGGCTGATTCTGACAGCTGGATCGCCTCAGATGAGACCAACCCAGTGAAAAATCAGCTGCATCAGACCCAGTTCTGAGTTCCATTCATGAGTGCCTCGTTCGGCTCATGATGGCTTGCATTCCTCTCTGTTGCTACGCTGCTTCACTTCAATGCGTCACTAGGAACGGATAAATACGGTTGGATTCATTGCTGTGCGCATCGAGTCTCTAGTTGTAGAGTGGTTGGAAGCGCATGGCCGATTCGTTCTGCTTGGTTATCATGTAGGTTTGCTCTGCGGCGAGACGCAGCTGGCTGATCTGCTCCATCAGCTGGTCGCAGTGCTGGTCGCTGTTGGTCGTCGAAGGGACTGCTGCGATCGCCCACGTGCTCCGCAAGCTCTCTTGGCTCACCATTGACTCGATCGACAGCGTACGTTTGCTCCGCGGCTCGGACAGTTGCGGAGACGATCCGATGAGCTCCTGCATCTCGTCGCTCAAGAGCGTTAGTGCGCCGTCGCTCGACACGTTCGTATCGGTCATGAGCGACTGCTGGTGCGCGTGGCGCCCGACATACTCGTCTCGCGCGACATCTGACGCCTGCAGCTGGCCGGCGTGCGCCACGCACTCGTTGCAGACAGTCACCGATGAGTTCTTGACATCGAGGCCGCGCTCCATGTAGCTGATCTTGCGCGTGGTCTGGCACCGTGAGCACACCGACCGCGAGCATGCGACGCAGCCACGGGCGACTTTGTACGACCGAAACGCCGTTCGGCAGAGCTCGCAGCAGTGGTCCTTGTCGAGCGATTCGCTGCGCCGAGCTCTGTGTTTGCGATTGTCGCGCTCACGGGCAGTGCGCTTAATGAGCCACAACAGTTTCTTGCCTTGGGCACAGAGAACCGACTTGTAGCAGCCAATGAGCGCGGTGGCAGTCGACATGACTGCGAGCGACTCGGTAATGCGGCCACCGGGGTCGACAAACGTCTTCATAAACACTTCGACCGAGCCATTCGGCGATTGCTTGAACAGGTAGCACGACGACAAGTACGCGCGGACAATCGAATAGCTCTTGAGTTCCGGGCACTCGGGCAAGCGTACCGAGTGCATGACATGGTACCCGATGCGCGTGCCGTTCTCCTGGACGTGGACACCGGTCGCGTCAATGATGATGGTATCGCGTGGCGACAGCACAGCGTTCGTGCCGGTGGGGTGGGCTTTGACGAGCCACTTGACGCCGAGAAACTGGAATGGATCTTCAGGCACAGCGCCCTTGATGCGGAACAGAACGCCGCCATCGACGAGCTCGTCGCCGACGTATGCGCTCCGCAAGAGCATTGCCTTGACGTCCGGAGCGATGACGCCGTACATGACGTCGTCTAATGTACCCGCAATCGACCCAACCGCAAGGAGCTTGGGCAGCCGCACCTCGTTCATAGTGGCGGCCATGGGATTCGCCGACACGGCTTTCGGGAGCACGCGTGGCGCTGCGTTCGAGCCGCGCCGGGTCTCTTTGTAGACGACGAGGTTCTCGCGCGTCTTGGCGACTTTCCAGTCTTTCTTGTGCAGCGTCCGGTTCTCCAAGCGCACAAAGCGGTCATACTCGTCGAGCGTCTCGTGCAAGAGCGCGGTCGTGACGCGCTCGAGGTCGTGGCACTGCGCGGGCGTGAGCTCGACCTGCTGAAAAGGATGGTGGGGCAGTGGGAACTTCATGGCGACGTGGGGAGAAGACGGCGTGTCGGCAACTGACGCAAGGGGTGGACTGCACGCGATCGATGAGTCTCAGACTCTGCTCATGATCCCCAGGTCTGTTCAACAAACGGGCTGTGACCTGTTGAAGCGTGATCCGTTTTCGAATGCATCTGTTGGTGTGTGAAGAGAACGTACAGCTGTACCAAAGAACGACGGTCTCACGTCGTCTTTTGCTCAAAATGGAAGCTCAAAACGCCAGTTTTGACCAGCTGAACGCGACTGTTTCTGATACTTTGGACACAAAACGGTTCAGCTTCTGTCCTCACAGCCAGTATCTGCAGTGGAAAGGGCATGGAGATTCTGAATCTCGGCAAATCAGAACGTTTCATTTCCCGGTGCCAAAGTTTTTTGGGGTGTTCGCCCGTCACAGTGTAATCCGCGCCACACGATGTGACAGGACTCTTCCGCACGTGCTTTGTACGAGTGCTGTGCACTGGAAAACTTCTCGACCTCGCGCTGGCCCAGCGGCTGACCTGGGAATCATTGATGGGAAACGCCACGACCTGTCACGCGCGAGTGTGCACAATGCGCGAGAACCCAAGAGTTTCGGACGTTTCCATATTCTGGACACTTGTGCGAGACAACAACCGTCGTTGGTGACGACGTCTCATGGGCGGCGGAGACTGTGGGACTCGGCTGGCGCCAGCTTCCGTTCTTGCACCGGCAACAGTTTGCTCATACACTCTACAGTACGTTCGCTTCGGTCACGTCGGCCAGGGCGAGCGAACGTGTGTGGTGACGCGCTCCTGCGCGATCAGAAATCAAGTGAGCACATCCTCTGCATACTAAGCATTCCGGTCGAGCAACGTACTGTACGGCACCCTACAGTAAATCGATCGATTCGACGATCGACAATGCGACGCGTCGAGTCAATGACGGAGTATGATCGATCGGAGCGGCCCTCCTTTCGTTCAGACGACGGTCCCCATGGCCGCCATGGGGGACCGTCATCATGGCCAAGTGTGCCAATCGGTCGTGTGCTCGACCACTCGAAAGACCGCGGCGCCGCAAGACCACGAGCACAAGGCGTTCCGGATCTGTGCAGGCGGCTGCGTGTCGGTTCATTGTACTACGTAGTATATCGTCCAGTTCACACCCCAGATGCATTTGCATTACGTTTCCTCACTAAAGAACACGTCTTCAGACCACCCAATTTCCAAGAAGAAATTGATCGTATCCCTGCATTCTTCGCGGTCTGCCAGCTGAATCAAGGGCGGTCTTGGGTCAAAGAGCTCAGGATGCCACGTATACAGCCGCCTGAGAGACTCGACGTCATTCTTCCGAGCCGCAAAGTCGACGATCCCGACAAACGACAACATCGTTCGAACGTTCTCATGGCTCTCGATCCAATCAAGTAGTCCATCACTCAATCCGAGTCCTTCGTCGGCTCCTTTCGTCGTCCAATCCACGGCGATGCAGGCGTTCGGATAGTGCTCCACGAGCCACTCGGCGATCGCAAATTCGTGGTAGTAGAGAGCTTCTCCGAGCAGCGTTGGCTCGACACGGAGCTTGACATGGGTCAACAGCCACTCGAGAATGGCTTGGTCGCCAATGCGAACTGCCACAGCACGCGCGCCTTCAAAGCTGAACGACTGGAAGAGTGGCATCTGCAGTCTGCGATCGAGCGACTCGAGATACTTCTTGATTCTCGAAGCCGATAAATCACGAATGGCTTGGAGAACTGTCAAATTCCGGAACAAGATGGCGAGAATGGCCCATGACAACGGCCTGTCAAGCTGAAGAGCGTCTTTCAAGGCTTCAGGGCGAGTATCCAGCTGTACATTGGCGAACCACTGGCGAGTACGAGGATCTCGTAGCAACGGGTGCAGAGGTTCTTGAGTTCCGGCGACAGTCTTGTCCAGCATAGCGGGCCACGATTCACTTTCCCGAGATTCGCACACGACTTTAGCAATCACGAGCTCGCGAAGCAACGGGACCGTGCACGCGTGGATAAGAAACAGCTGAGACGCAGACAGAAGACGCTCTCGATGGCTTTTCTGGGCGTCAAAGGCGACGTGAACAGCTCGGAGGGGACAACGAATCTCATCAAAGAAACTCAGCGCCTCGCGACATGCGTCCTGATTGACGATCGCGACGGTCCATGCACGAGGGACAAACAGTTCTGGATACCACCCCAATAGTCGCCGAAGAGACACGACATCGTTCTTGTGCGCTGCATAATCAACGATGCCAGCAAACGGCAATGCGTTTCGCACAGCATCGTGCTGTTCGAGCCAGTCGAGGCAGCCGTTGCTGAGTCCAAAGTCGAAAGCCACGGGATCGTGGATTTTGCTTTTCCAGTCGAGATCCATGCAAGCTGTCGGATAGTTCTCGAGCAGCCACTCGGCGATGTCGTACTGGTGGTAATACACCGCCTCGGCTAGGAAAGTAGGTTCGACGGGCAAACTAATATTCTCCAGCAGCCACTTGAGAATAGTCTTGTCGCCCATATCAATCGCAGCTGCACGCGCACCTTCAAAGCCGTACGTCTTGGAAGACTTGGGAACCTGCTGCGTTTGCTCCATAACCTTGAGGTATTCTTCGATGCCCGAGTCGGCGAGATCGCGAATGGCCTCGAGCAATTGGAGATCGGCTTTGTAGACCGCGTAAATAGGCCACGTCGTCGGCTTACGACGTCCCAGTCCCAGTCCGCAGTCAAATTGGTTGTCGCCAAACAACAGAATGTTCACGACCCACAAACGCGATCGGCGATCGAGCAACAGCGGATGCAACGGCACCAGCGGTGGTAGCTCGGCAGAGTCGTCACGAGTCTCTGAATCTGGATCCACGCGTTGATCAAGCACGGACGGGATCTCATCCCACCACTTGTTTCCTCCAGCTTTGTTTTGGGATTCAATGAACGTTCTCACGGGGCCGAGGCATGTACTTTCTAACCCTGTGACTGCCAACACAGCTCGGAGCCAGTCGAGATTCCTGTTCCGAACAGCGCCTTTGACAGCCCGAAATGCAACGTCATGTCGACCAAGGTTCGCGCAGAATGAAGTGGATTGTCGCCATCTCTTTCTTCTCACCGGCTTCAAACATGACACTGGGCACAACATTATTGGCGGCATCGGGAAACAGATCACAACTTTCATGAAGATCTCAAATGCTCCACGCAAGAGCAAACTGGAGAGCAGCGAGGGCCCAAAGCTATTGGGTGCGTGGTCGTAGAGAACCGACGCAATGTGCAAGTAGCCTTTCGTGAGCGCGCCCATGATGGCATACGCCGTTGGCACCACCGGCTGCACCACGAAAAGAAACTTGGCCACATTTGTGTGGCCATGTGCCACGGCCAGACGATGCGCGGCGCTTGAGCATCCTTCCGATCGATGTTCATGGAGAAATTTGACAATATGGAGACGGCCATTTCCGGCTGCTTCGTCCATGGCCCCCGTCGTAAAATCGGAACGCGTCTGCTCATGAAGGTAGCGTACGAACGCGATTGGAAGCTTCTTGGCCGCAAACGTTGTTCCCCGCGATGAGCACCCGACGCCGTAATGCTCCGCAAAGAATCGCATGCGATCGAAATCGCCGTGTTCAACAGCGCTATCCGTGGCGCGATACGTACAGCCTTCGGTGCGATGCGCATGGAGAAAGTCGACCACGTCCCACTTTTTCCACTCGGCGGCCTTGTCCATGGCCACAGTCGTCGCGACTGCGAACCCTTTGTCTTGGAGAAACTGAATCGCTGGAAGCGCATCCATGTGTATGATCATGCCATCGATCGGGATGGGACCAAGCGTCTCGAGCCAGCCGCTCTCGTACCACTAGTAAATCTGCTCGAGCTTGCGTCGCCTCACCGCTTCCTCAACGATATACGGCAGCCCGAGGCGAAAGACGGTGGCGTGCTTTTTGACATATGCTTGAACGTTTGGATTGGTGCTTTGGACCATTTCCTTTTGAAACTTGACGGCGGACTCTGAACCCTGAAGAAGCTCAGCGTGGCGCTCGACCAAATAGTCAAACACGTCGAAGTGTTGGCCTCGGTACGCCGCTTGAAAGCTCCGTAGTGACACGCCACTTGGCGAGATATGCTCGTATACGTACTGGATGGTCGCAAGATCGCCGCGCCAAGCCGCGCTTGAGGTGAGACGGGCGGCGCGTGACTCGAGGACGGTCGGCCACGTCTCGTGGACCCACTCAATTAAACCAACATGCTTACACTCGAGAATCTTGTCCATGCACGACGGATCTGGCTCTCGTTCGTCGCTGAAATCCGAGTCGTCGCTTGAACTCTCGGCGTCTTCCGACTCGTCCACCTCAATTACGAGGTCGGACGCTTCAATGGGATACTGCGCCTTGAGAAAGTCTAGTACATCCAGTTGGTTTGGCTGATAATGCGTGAACGCGTGGAACCACCAACGTAGTTTCTTGGCGCTCTGATCTTCAAGCGGCACACGCGCAAGAACCCATTCAAGAGCGAGAGCATTGTCCTTCTCGATCGCCACGAGCGCGGTCCTCCACGTCACGTGGTTTGCGTGCAGTACACCATGACTGTCAAAGTACTGGACCCGGACAAAGAGTTCGAGGTGGTTCTCGATGCCCTTGGTGACCACAAGCGACAGGAGCGTATCCAAATGACAGGCCTTGAGCGCAGAGACGCTGGACGGTGGGGTCTCCGCATCGTGCTGGATCCAGAACGTGTACAGCGCGAGCGGCACGCCTGTTTGGTATGATGTGACTTGGCGTAGGAGCCACGTGTCGCAAAAGACAGCGGCCGCCGCCGACTGCACCACGTCGCGCGACGCCATGAGATGGAGAAGTGCCGCCAGGTGCACCCAAAGGCACGTTTCGAATCAACCCAGATGAGACCGACTCAGACGCAATGGGTGCGGAATCAGTCTGGGATCAGCGATGGCGTCCGTGGGCCGCACAGGTCGTCGCCTCGGTTTTCCTCACTGAAGAAGATGTCTGCGGACGACCCGATCTCCATCAGGTAAGTGACAGAGTCACCGCACTCTTCTCGGCCCGCGAGTTCAATGAAAGACCGTCTTGGATCAAAGCACTCGGGATGCCTCGTGTATAGTCGCCTCAAAGACGCTGAGTAAACTCGTCCGCCGTCATCTCCTTCACTCGTCCGGCCCGATGCATGGCATTGGCTACGACGGCATTGGTGGCGTCAGGGCACGCGCAGAGAATCTTAGAGATCTCAAATGCTCCGGAAAACAGCAAATCGGCAAGAACTGAGGCGACAAAGAAGCTGGGTGTGTGGTCATAACGTGCTTGGACAATGCGCATGTGACGTCTATGGAGAGCGGTCGTGACGACAGCCGTCGAACCATCATGTACTTGAGCTTTAGAAGAGACTGGACGACACTAACGTAGCCGCTTGGCACAGCACGAACTTGGCAGAACTGAATCGCTGGAAGTGCGCCGCGGTATTTGACCATGCAGTCGATGGGAAATCGGACCAAGTGTCACCTGCCAGCCGCTTTCGAACCACTCGTAAGTCTGCTTGACGTTATTCTGCGCAACCGCACGCTCGACGACATAGGGAAGTCCACGACGAAAGGCCGTCACGTGCATTCTCAGGAATGCTCGGACTTCCAGTGTATCATCTTGATTGCCATGAGCGCGCTATTCCATGTGACGAGATTGGCGTGCAAAACTTGACGACAGTCGCGAGAACCCTACGCGACCATAGAGTTCAAGCAGCTTGGTGATCACGAGCCGTAGGAGCTTATCCAGGTAGTTGGCGACGATGGAGCGGTCATTGGACGGCGCGGTCTCTGGATCCAGAACGCATAGAGCGCGAGTGGCACGCCCGCTTGGTATGCTGCGACGTGGCGCAGGAGTGACGCGTCTCAAACGACAGCGGCGGCCGCCGACACGTCGCGCGCTGTCATTTGGGGAACGGGAACTGCCGTTGGGCGCCGCAATAGCGGATCAACTCAGATGAGACTGACTCAGATGAAATGGGTGCGGATCAGACAGCTGACTTCTCTTGTGTGCAGTTGCCGAAGCGCAAATGGACCAAGACACAGCGCGCCACGACGAAGCCACTGCCAGCCATGACACTGCCACGCCTCGAGTGTTGAGCGAAGACGATGCGTGGCAGATCGCGATGGCGTGGCGAGACGAGCTCCAGAGCCACGTGCGCCTCGTCACAGATCGCGATAGCCCTGTCGACTCGATTATCGAACGCTACGCGTGGGTCCGCATCGAGACGAACGTGCCAATGACGCGCGTCGCCATGCTCACGTGGACAGCCCTTTCGTCGTGTCCAGGTTTCCGTGGGACTGAGAACCCCTCGTTCTGGAAGCGCCTGTTCAGCGAGCTCCAGGTCAAACCATCGCCACAGGGCACGCGATTTGTTTCCTATGACGAAACGCTCAAGAGCGTGACCGACGCGTACGGCTTTTTCGACGCCGTAGGCCACACATTCCCTCGGTTCATGGTCCAGACGATATACCCCATGGGCGTGGAGTCTTACGACGCGTTGCTTCGCGAGCTCTTCACGCTAGAAGGGCCGCGACTTGACCCGATACTTGAGACCAAGCTCCAGTCCATGCTCACACGGCTCCGACCGTTTCAGCGTCCGACTTCCGAGCCAATCGATGTTTGCCTTTGCATCTATTTCTCACCACATGACGATGAAGCCCTCATGATGGCAGCCCTCGTGCGAAATATCTATGAAGCTCCTCGACATATGGAACCATTAATCGCACCGGCGTTTCGCATCCGCCACTTTGAACTCAAATGTTCTCTTCTAGGTACTGGCAACAGTCCCGAAAGCTTCATGGTGTCTGCACGCACATCGCCCATACGCATTGCCGGCGCCGAGTACTGCATACCTTCCCGCGAGATGCGAGCGCAGTGGGTTCGTGCGCAGTTGCAGCCTGATGGTCACGGCCTCGAGGTCCGTCGAGGCGTCGTCTCGCTCACGCAGACTGTTCGGAGAAAAGCGATACTCCCGTCGCTGATGTCCGCGCTACCGTTTGCACAGTCGGTCCACTCATTCAAGGTGCGCGCGCATCACGTCGACATTATCGATCGGGAATTTGAACAGGACGAGCTGCCGTGGCTTGCGTACGCGATCTTTCACCCGCAAGCCTGTCACTCATCGTGGCGGCACCTCGAGGTGGAAGACTTTGAGATCACTGAACGCAGCGGGGACGTTTTCACAGCCATGGCGCGTGGGAATAATCTCATTGCGCTTCTGAACGGAGCGCCGCCCGAATGCGATATGTACTACAGCGCAATCCTCAAGCCCGAGACGACCGTGTATATCGACCCCATCGCCACAAGCGAAGCGCTGTGCACCTCTGCGGCCGGTGAAGGTTCGCTTGATATGATCGTTGATGTTTGTGGGATCACATCTGCGGATCCAGCGACGTGGGAGGCTTGGGTCGCTGTCATTGTCCCTGCCTATGGACTTGGGTATGTCCGCAAAAATGATTTGACGGAGATCCGAGCCCAGTCGCCATCGAACCACAGTTCGTTCGGATTGCATCTCCATCCGCCAGAAAATACCAACTTGCGAAGTTTCGCCGTTCGGCCAGATCCGGAATCCCTGCTTCATGTCGTCTCACCGCTTGGATCGCGGCTCACATACCTCAATATCCGATTCTACCCGACCGTCTCATTTGTGACGCTCCGCAACATTCTGCGCTCGTGTACGTCACTTAAAGTCTTGGTCGCGAGCCACAACGGAGAGATCTGGGGCGACCAAGCCAGCGAGTCTCGGCCAACTCAGCTCGAAGAGCTCGAGCTGTTCGTGCAATACAACGCATGTGTCACTGTCCCGTCACGCAACGTTGTGCTCACGACTCTTCCGAAACTTCGCGCGCTTCGTATCCTGGCACACCCGCATCGTGAGGACCAAGCGCAAGCACGCAACGCAACGCTCAAGCGCCTACTCGAGACGCTTCCCGCTCTTCAGTACGTGCACTGGCGCACTGGCTGGCTGTTCAAACGCCCGATCGCCTACGCCCAGAGTGTGACATGGACCTCCAAGGGACTCGACGACATGGGACTGAGTGACGCGTCGTATCGTTACGCGGATGGGCCCATCCTACCTGCTTGTGCCGCTGCGTTTATCAGCGTTATCGAAGCGAAGCAAGCACAACAAGAGGCTTCGGCGCTGGCACGTATTGATGAACGCGATGTGCTGGCCACGATCTTCCAGTTGGCCACGAGCCGCATCCCACGTGTGCTCGTCATTGAGCCAAGCAGCAAAGCGTAAACAACCGCGAGGTGAGATTGGCACCAGCAGTTCCAGTCGTCGCTGTTTGTGGAGCCAAGGCTGCGAGTGACGTGCACTTCTGCAGTCGATAGAGCGACGTCCCTCCAAGATCTCCAGGCGATTCGCGTCAGTACGCATGACTATCAAGGCGGCAAATTCCATGCAAGTCGCAAAGCCAATCGGCAGTTGGTGGCGCATGCCCCGTCGCTCGTGTATTTCCATTTCGCGACTCTGCACCGTCAATTGAGTCGCATGGAAGGCCAAGGTAAAGACCAACTGAAGCTCAGTGAGAACGTCGCCCGTCACAGTGTCGCACGGCACGGATCGTCGATTGGTTCAGCGTCGTCGACCACAAGCAACGCGCAAACGTCGCGCTCGCTCGTCTCGCTGACCGCGACGTTGTCGTTCGGATCGCATGTCGCGTCCGTTGCCAACAGCCATTGCCATCTCATCACAAGCCGTGGGTTCAAAGTCTCACGTGGGTTGATAATATACAATTAATACCGCTCAAATACGTTGCAATTGAAGTGCAATTTTGAGGTTTTCTCAACCTTATGAACGCATATTTGATTATCTTTGTAAATGCCATTTTATCTAGTCCATTTCCGTGAGAAATCTATATCCCCACCGCCGCTCACTTCTTGTTTTCGGATCCAGACTACAAAATGGAGCCGAACGCCAAGAAGCGCCGATGCAACGCGCCGCTACTGACTGAGAG
>JAADWR010000150.1:0-15239 GCA_023336345.1 Pythium inflatum | reverse complement strand
CGTGTGGCACCAGTCGACGCCGAGGAACTTGGACGCGTCAAACTCGGGCGACGTCACGTCGACGCCGGTCAAGCGGTCGAGCACCTTGCGGTACTTGAGCGCTTTCTTGGCCAACAGCGCCGTCGTGCTCGACACGTCGTCCGGCAACGCTGCAGCCGTGAGCAGTTGCTGGACCTTGGCTTCGGCGTGCCGGCGCACTGCGTCGTCCTGGAAGTAGATCTTGAAGCGCCGCGGCGAGATCATCGCGGGCGGCGGGAGGCATGGGAGACTCACGGGCGTGGTCGCGATGAGCGCCATGGTCGCGGATTACGGTCTCTGTGTGTGAATGCGATTTGGGGAATGAACGACTTCGACTGCCCCGCGCGACGTTGGACGAAGAGGATCTCATACGTCTAGTATGGTCGAAGCGATGATCACACCACTTGCGCGTTGCGAGGCTGCAAGCGACAAGACAAATCTTTTTAAAAATATCGAACGCTCGCGCGAGCAGCCGGTGGCTGCGAAAATGGGCGATCAACAAGCACTGAGCGAGAGGGAACCACGGCGGAATCGACGGGCGAGCAGCTGGCGCGCGCGCAAGGGGTCGCATGTATCCCGTGCCCATCTCGATGCGGAGATGAGAGCGCTTGCGCCGCTGTTCTTGTGGTCCCTTCCGACACTTCGTAGAACAATGTTCGTTCGACAGCACGATGGGGTACCGTCAGTGGCTGGAAAAGTTCGCATGTGTATCAAGCGCTCGTGCATGAAGGTGGAGGAGCGCATCATCTGCTTTGGCTCGTCCTCGCCGCGTCGTAGTGTTGGTGTATCGAGTCGACGACAATGGAAGGGAATACTTCTGAAGGGGAAGTCTATAATCTAAAGCTCCTCGTAGGAGCGCATAGTGCCAACATTCTTGTTCTGTCCATTCTGTACGTGTCATTGTGCGCGTGCGCAGTGCGCCTTGAGATTTGAGGTGTGGCACGAGTCCACACCCAAGAACTTGGACGCGTCGAACGAGGGCGATGTGACGTCGACCCCTGTCACACGGTCGTAGACCTCGCGGTCCTTGAGGGCTTTCTTGGCCAGCATTGCGCCCGTGCTGGTCGCGTTGTCGTGCGAGCGCTGGCGCTCGCTGTCGTCCTGAAAGTAGATCTTGAACCCACGCGGCGAGATCTCGGCCCACGGAAGTTGTGGCCGCGTGGCGCTGACAGTGATCGCGGACATTGGTGCCTGTGCTGGCGGTGGGGACCGGGAGAATGAAGACACCACCACACAAGCGGCCAACGTGAAACCGTAGTGGAGCAATTTTCTCGTGTGGCAGTGGCTTTGCGCCTGCGAAGCAACGGGGTGCCAGTCGTGAAAAGGCGCCGTGCACCCTTGGCCATGCTGATCCTCAGCCAGCAGAGTGGCTGGAATATTGGTTCTGGAGAATCCTGGCACATTTGAAGCTCGCAGGAACTCTCAATGGCGTTCACTCGAGGCCAATTGCGTGAACAACTTGTCCTCACAGCCGAACACGGCGAAACGCGAGACGGTCGGTTGCCTCCATGCTCGGGAATCAACAGTCTCTGTGTATGCGATCCAAATTTGTAACGTTGGTCGGTTGGGTATTGCGAGACGTGGCCGGTCGAATTGCGATCATCGTGACACTTGGCCTTTGTATTGGAATCATCACAGCATTGTCGAGAGACTGGCCGGTCGGAACCTCAAGGGCGTTTCGCTGCAATTGCGATCACTCAGAAGAACTCCCATTAAAACCTCCAATCAATCTTACACCTCCATTAACTCATATTCCATACCATGATCTATAGAGTTTGCGCGACATTGAACTTTGGGATCACCAAGTTGAAGTTGGTCTCCAATCAAAACCCCAAAACCTTTGAATCGAGAGAACCGAGGGTTCTGCACGGATCCCGTTGGGCCACCATGAGTTTGTATGGACAGAACGTTCTGTGGGCGACTCGAGCACGTTGTGTGGTCAGTGCGCGAACGATAACGTGGCTCCAGTTCTAGCTCTTCACAAACACGCGATACTGGCGTGTATGCCTGTGGTGGCGGGTTTTCGCTGAAGTACCGCCTTTCTCACGGTTTTTCTTTCAATGGCGTAATGTGATTGGCTGCGCGTCGCACGTGAAGATTTCCAGCCAATCACAAACGGAAGCCACCCGTGTAAACCTGCGAGTGGACGGGAAGATTGTGCTGAGCGACAGGGTGCATGGCAGCTTGGGGTTCAGAAGCCTTCCCTGTGTTGTTCTAAAAACGGTTAGATCCAATACCCGCTCCGTTCTGACGATCACACTGAGGATACGCTGCAGTCATAGCAAGGTCTCACCTACCTCTATAAGCATTTCGCCAGCGATCGCCCACGATCGCAGGTGCAAAGACACCGCCACACGGCAGTGAAGAATCCACGCGCGGTGCCAGTCGGTTCATTCTGCAATCTTCTCCACAACCATCAAGTGCACCATGGCCTCCTTTGCAACACCTGCGTCCATGGCCCAGAGCCCCAAGCGCCGCATGACGATCTACTTTCAGGACGACGCTGTGCGCCAACACGCGCAAGCGAACGCCCAGCAACTGCTCGCGACTGCGGCGTCTCCGGACGCCACGAGCACGAGCGCTCTGCTGGCCAAGAAGGCGCTCAAGTACCGCAAAGTCCTCGATCGCATGACGGGCGTCGACGTGACGTCGCCCGAGTTTGACGCGTCCAAGTTCCTGGGCGTCGACTGGTGCCACACCACCAACCTCAAGGCACACTGCGCACGCGCGCAGTGATTTGATTCACCAACCGTTTGCAATGGGCTTCTACGAGTAGCTCGATGAAATATACTCTTATTTTTGTCTCTGCGGATCTTGCGTTCTCGGTCGACGGCGAAGCTCTCGAGGCTTCTCATAGGATGCAAGCGGTACGTGCGTTTGATGGAGATGAAGTTCCGCGCCGAGCATGTAGAAGAGCGATTGGCGTTCGCGCACGACAGTCCCAGAGCGTGTTCCATCTCAAGAGCCAAGGTGTCGAGTTGTCGAGACCACTGTGCCGCATTTTCCAGCGTCTGTACGTAGGGCCGAGGAATGGAAAGAATGGCGTCGAGCGTCGCCACTGGAGTTGGTTCTATCCTGACGCTACGTACGCTCCACACGTTCGCCGGAACGATCTTGACTCGTGTAGAGTACCCCTCATGACCGACGTGCTCAGACCACAGGAACCAACTTTGCTGGAACTCTGTTCCAACCGTCAGGATCACGATCTGAACTCTTCGGGGCCGCGCAGTGTCCAGTAGCCGCCATGCCACAGAGCGATCGTTCATGATAAATACGTGTTCATTTACTATTCGTAGAGGTCCTCGTAGATGCTCATGTATCGGTCGAAGTCACAGTCGGCAGTGAGCCTTGAGGTCGGTCGTGTGACGCCAGTCAACGCCCAAGAACTTGAGCGCATCAAAGTCAGGCGACGTCACATCGACGCCCGTCATGCGGTCGTAGACCTTGGGGTACTTGAGCACCTTCTGTGCCAGCAGTGCGCTCGTGCTGGACGCGTTCGGCGACACTGCAGCTGTGAGCAGTTGCTGGGCGTTGGCTTGTGCGCGCTGGCGCACAGCGTGGTCCTCAAAGTAGATCGTGAGGCGGTGCTGAGGAGCTGGAGCCGTTGCAACGGTAGCCATGATGTTGTAGACGTGGTGGTGAAGTGAATCGGTGAATGAGGCGCATGAGACCACAGACAATTCAAAGTTGGGCACCATATCCACTTGCCTCAGGGTGAATGTTTTGAGCAACATAGTCGCATCTTCTGAGCCCAACTGGCCACTTCAATCCGTACAGTACTGTGGATATTTTGCGCCAACTCGCTCTGCACAATCACCAGAGCCCCTCGCAGGATTACACGCCGGCCGTGATTGGCTGGAAATCGGTTCATGCACTGAGAGCCAATGGAATCGCGTGTTCGGCCATGTAAACGTGGGAAAGGTCGTCCATGGCTGTCACGCGACACAGTGCGAGTGGCATCGAAAACGCTCGCCACACAGATCAGGCGCTCCGAAGATGACGCACGGAGAATGAGCGATCGCTACGCAGAGTAGATAAGACCACGTTATTGTACTGTGCCTACCAACACGCTCTATTCATCCCTTGCCGTCCCTGCTGCTCGTATCGCCACTGTGCGTTGTATAGGATTCAGAGTGTCGAGAGATCGTGGTGGTAGTCGCGACCTTGATCATGGCCGATCGTGCGTTGACGTAGCGAAAGGGGTTTCGTGTTGTCGGTCTTCTCACTGTATTCTCTGTACGCAACAGTCTGTGCGTCCTCGTAGCAGCACGACCCCTTTCCGTTCGGCCGTGGATTCGAGCGCAACCTCTGTAAACGGATATCGAAGCGTTGTTCTGTGGATTCCCACCTACAACCACGTCTACATTGCCTGTTATAGTTAATGCTTCGTTGAAGTTGAAGTTGCTGGGATTGCGTTCGAGCCACTCCAAGCAGCTCCCTTTTGCAGCTGCCCATGGAGACGTTCTTCGAACCGCTGTGTGATGTGATGACGGGCGAACAGAACAAAGTACCACTTGTCAGGATCTCGACAACGGGCATGCGTCTCGGAAGGGGGATTTCATGTATGTACCAGAAGATACAGGGGTACAAGGGGGTTGCACACGGCTGTGTACCACTCACACACGTTCTGAGACTTAAGTGGAAGATCATAGGTCGAGCTGGATTGAACGACGATAGAACTGGTACGGAGAGCGAGCCCAGCAACGCGCGCTCCTCGTTTATCGCTCCAGTTCCGAGAACATGGCATCTCGACAATGCAGCAAGTCTGGACGATGGAGGAGTCGTTGACATAGCGGTCACAAGGGGCTATGTCCCTGAATTATATTAATCGGGCACGAGCGCTCTGTGTCCAGAGGCTCCGCTTTCGTATCCTAGAACGGCATTCACGATAGAGCTGGTCCACAGAGATGTTGTCGTCCAACAACATGGACGACTTCGCTCCATTTCCAACAACACGAGATGTGGTGACGACTGTCTTTTTTGGCGCCTCCATTCTCACCAATGCCGCATCGAATGGAGCAGCAGCCTTTCCCACGTTTACACGCTGCAACACGCGCTTCCATTGGCGCAAATTTCCGCATTAACCTTTACAACCAACCGCTGAAGAGTGTAAACCTGCGAGAGGGAGCCGACGATTGTGCTGAGTGCGACTTCGCTCAAATGAATATCTATCGTCATCGTCGGGACAAATGGGAAGTGCTTTCGACTGTGTTGTTCGGAAAACTTGCACCTGCAAAGCCACCGCGCACCCGAATCAAAAGACCGCGGTACCAGTGGTCCCATTTCGTTCATTCCACAATTCACTCGACTATCAACAAGTCCACAACCACCACCACCACCAGCATAATCAACACTGCGATGCGTGCGTCCATGGCTCAGAGCCCCAAGGCCCTCCCGCGCCGCATGACCATCTACTTTCAGGACGACGCTGTGCGCCAACACGCACAAGCGAACGTCCAGCAACTGCTTGCAACCGCTGCGTCTCCGGACGCAACAAGCGTGAGCGCATTGCTTCCCAAGAAGGCGCTCAAGTACCGCAAGGTCTACGACCGCATGACGGGCGTCGACGTGACGTCGCCCGAGTTTGACGCGTCCAAGTTTCTGGGCGTCGATTGGCGGAAGACGACCAACCTCAAGGCACACTGTGCACGCGCACAGTGATTTATGCACCATTTGCAATGGGCTCCTACCAGGAGCTCGACGTAATATACCCTCTTGACTCTTGTCTCTATTGTCTGCGTCTGACGAGTCCAACATGATGCCGAGCCACGTGGGCCGTGCTGTGGATGATTGGATGGCAAAGCTCCGTCATTGACGATCTTTACCCTTCCGCACCAAGAGCTTTCGGAGATGATGCTTGCGGTGCCATCATTGGTCCAGTGGTAAATAGTACAGTACAGTTCAACTTCAGGAAGCGTTGAGCTCGTTGCGAGCCCGAAAGGTGCTCTGTTGGTACGTAACGTGGAGCGACCGCGCTGCCGGGAGAACTCGAGCGTGGTGTCAGCTGAGCGTGGAAGTCTCTTGCGCCAGTTCCAATGCGAGACTGTTGATGTAGTCGTTTCGCTACAGATGCGATCCACGCTCGTGTAGATGTAATTGCTGGAGCACGAGTTGCACAGCGCGTTGCAAAGATTCCGAACCTCTCTAGTATCATATATCTTTATCCCCCATGTCATCGAATTACATTAACACTGTGCATAGTACCAAAACGAACCTTCAAGCAATGATCTTCGCAAGTTGAAGTGGACGAAACCTCTTCAACGTCTCTCTTTCGCGCTTTTGCCGCTCACGACTGCACCGTGCATTGAGCCACAAGTGAGTCTGTGAATCCACAGCATCGTGCAGTAGCCGACTGAGTCCGTGCTTGATCGCGCCAAAGCGGTAGATAGAGCCCGTCCGGTCACGCGATAACGTCGTCCACGACTTCGTCCATAATCACCCGCGCATCTGGAACACGCGATTCAGTCGAGAGATATTCTGTGGTGGGAAGGCGCCTTTCGCGTTGAGCTCAGAGGCCGCCTTTCCCACGTTTACAAGGCCGAGCACGAGCTCCGATTGGCTGCCATTTTCACAAGCGACGCTTTCAGCCAACCACCACCGAATGTAAACGTGCGAGTGGACGCCAAGATTGTGCTGGAGCGACGTGGCGGGGATGAAAATCCGGCAGACAGGACGGCGATCGGTGCAGCCCAGAGCCTGTTGCTGTGTTGTTCGAAAACTCGCTTGGTTTCATACCCTTTTGAAACACACCATCAAGCAAAGTCTCCTTCCAGGTCGATTAAAGGTCTCTGGAACCTCTGCTGTGCTGTCGCCTTCTATCAAACGACCCCCCAGTTGCAAAGACACCGCGCCGCTGCCCGGGGCATCCAAATCGACCAACACGCTGTCCCGGTTGGCTCATTCAGCAATCCACTTCCTTGCCATCAAGCCTCCTTTCCACAACATCATGGTCTCCTTTGCGACCCCTGCTCCCATGGCCCCGAGCCCCAAGGCCCTCCCACGCCGCACGCCGACGACAGCTACGTCGCCGCGCCGCATGACCATCTACTTTCAGGACGACGCTGTGCGCCAACACGCACAAGCCAACGTCCAGCAACTGCTCGCGACCGCTGCGTCTCCGGACGCGTCCAGCAACAGCGCGTTGCTTGCCAAGAAGGCGCTCAAGTACCGCAAAGTCCTCGATCGCATGACGGGCGTCGATGTGACGTCGCCCGAGTTTGACGCGTCCAAGTTCTTGGGCGTCGACTGGTGCCACACCACCAACCTCAAGGCACACTGTGCTCGCGCGCAGTGATGCATCCACAGTTGTAAATGGGCTTCTACGAGGAGCTCGATGAAATAAACCCTCTTTCATTGTACTCTGACATTGACTAAAGCTTGTGAGTCCTTGCTGCAAAGCCATGGACGTCGCATAAGGCCTGAGTCGCTGTAGTCTACTGGGACGACTAAACTACTCCATACGGCACGGACGTCTTCCACATAAGGTATGTGAGCCCGTGGCCTCTCGTCCAACTGCAGAATCAGAGTCCACAACAACGGAGAACGATGCGTTCCTCGACCATTCTGGAGGCTTTGATACCATCGCGCCTCTTCGTCGAACGGGTGCATGGAAGAATCAGAGGTTGGCATCGCCGCCTCCGACTCAGACGGTGATACAGGGGGCACGCGCTACTTCAACATGTGCGCGCGGCGGTAAAAAGACGCGCTTGCGGTCGAGCGTGTTGTGCAGAGCATCCAAAACAACTTTTTAACATGAAATCCAAGCAAAACGGAACAAAAGACCTCTTTAAATGCATACTTGAGCACTTCTGAAGCGTTCGAAAAATTCGACAGTCAGTTTATCGCTTATGCAAACCTGCTATATTGCATATCGGGTGCAAGTTGAAGTCGCTCTTTAACGGAACACATTCGCCACCAACAGCGGCTGCCCATGCAGTTGGCAGACACTCACGAACGAAACGCTGGCTTCCAGGCCCACAACGCCCTCTGAGCTTAGAGACCGAGGCGTTGGCAGGCCCATCTTCATCTGCCAAAAGCGTTGTAGGGCGATAGCGCTCCAGAACGCAATGCAGGACCTTGCATCACCACCATTGCATGCTTCTGTCTTCCACTTGCCTCGCTCCGCACAGGATGTGCACCCTATGCACACCCTTCGTTCCCTTTAACGGGGTCAAGTCACGTTGACCGTAGGCATGGCCGTCGTTTCCTATTGCTCCCGAGTGACCAAAGTCCCCGTGCGCACGATCCCAGACCGTCGGCAGCACGGCCACGCGCCGCGCACTGACCACGCACCCGACGCAGCAACAAAAATAGAATCCTCTCACACATCATAGACCCAAAGGCTCGATGACCATCGAGCTTAGAGCGCATAGTCTCACGATGAACTCTATGCCTGTGAAATTGCATCATCGATCGACGGTCGTTTGGCAGTAAAGACGCCGCCAACTTCCGCGTCGCGTGTCATATCTATGCCGCCGAAGGCACACGTCTCCGCGACAACAACTCGGTCGAGTTTGTCGGTACTCACTTGTGAATTCCATTCGATCCTCCCACACTACCTCCACCACCAACCATGGCCGACGTGACGTCTCCTCGCGCGAGCATTGCCGCTCCGCCGTCGCTCTCGCCCCGTCGCTTCAAGATCTACTTTGAAGACGACGCCGTGCGCCAACGCTCGCAAGACGCGATGCAAAAGCTCTTGGCCACGGCGCAGCAAGTGCCCAGCTCCTCAAAGACCGACAACAACGCGTTGTTGGCCAAGAAAGCGCTCAAGTACCGCAAGGTCCTTGACCGCATGAACGGCGTCGACGTGACGTCGCCAGAATTTGACGCGTCCAAGTTTATGGGCGTCGATTGGTGCCACACAAAGAGCCTCAAGGCCCATTGCCGGCGCGCTCTCTGAAGCAAGACTGTGTGTGATAGTACCCCTACGACGATCCATGGGCTCCTACGAGGGGCTCCTTATTTAATCTGGACAATGGAATCCATGTTTCTACGACTCTTGTACCTTGTCTTTGCTGCATTTTTGATACCAGTGAAGCGGGATTTGATTGTCTCGCGATCCACAGTGTGGGATGAAGCGAGAGCGCCACGCGCCTTCCTCCAGTTGGAACTCCTGTGTAATCCGACGCGCTCTTTGTGCGCCGTTGCGGCCGCAAAGACAAGTACGTCCTGAGTCTCGCCACCGTGCGTCCATGCTGACAGCCAGCAGCATCTGCTGCCTCGATAAACCATCGAGCATCGAAGTACCAACGGCGGTGGAAACCTGGGGAATCCGGAGAGAAAGGAGGTTTCTTGGTGCTCGTGAGAACGCGCAACGCTGGACTTTCGTGGCTTGGCGGCAGCGCGATGAGTCACCACGCCAATACGTGGTTTTGCGACCGCTTGATGGACGAAATTCCAGCCAATGACAGCGCAACGTGGGGCCTGTAAAACAAGAGGCGGTGCCTGTGTTGTTCGAAAAACTCTATGCATACAATACCCTTTCTATCGATTCATAGAAGACTGAGGCATTCCTCTCGAGAACAGTGTACGCTACCGCTAGGAACGTATACGTCAAGATGCTCACGCCAGAGTTGCAAAGGCGCGCAGCGATCTCCTCTCCTGTTGCGTCTTGCGTGCTCGTTCACTCTGCAACTTGCGACTCGCCCCTCAAACACCCACTTCCGAAACTATGGTGAACCGCACGATGCCCTCTGCTCTCGCCTCGAGCCCAAAGGCCCTCCCGCGCCGCACGCCGACCACAGCTACGTCGCCGCGCCGCATGACGATCTACTTCCAGGACGACGCTGTGCGCCAACACGCGCAAGCGAACGTCCAGCAACTGCTCACAGCCGCTGCGTCGCCGGACGCGACCAGCAACAGCGCGCTGTTGGCCAAGAAGGCGCTCAAGTACCGCAAGGTTTACGACCGCATGGAAGGCGTCGACGTGACATCGCCAGCGTTTGACGCGTCCAAGTTTATGGGCGTCGACTGGTGCCACACCAACAACCTCAAGGCGTACTGTGCACGCGCCCACTAAGTGATGCTCGTAGTGACCGAGACCAATGGGCTTCTACGAGGAGCCTGAGCGTATTTATCACAGTGAATGGATCGTTTTCAACGCGACTTGCTTTTCGATCGCTTGCTCCTGTTACCAAACCCACGCGTCACATGTAATTCAGTCAGGCACCTCTATTCAGTAAGTCACCGCCTTGGACAACGTCTCCAAACACGGAATTTGGGGTGAAGAAGGAACTCCTGCAAGGTCGAGAACGCGAGCGTTGGGCGAGAGGTCTCTCACACACCACCGGCTCGTCTGCTCGTAGCGTCCCATGTTGGTACGCCCAGCACCGTCGTTGTGCTGACCAGAGAGCCGCCGAGGTCTGTACACTCTCAAAACGCTCGAATCGACGCCGGTCGTCTTATGAACTCTTTATATTTCGATACTCAGCAAAACGTTAGCTATCAGATTGTGCAGATCGGGACTACTAGCCTCTATAATCCGTTACCCGCATATACATGATAGTGCCCTCAAACGTGTTCTATTTTTGCTTTTGGAGGATCTGATCTCCTCGACGGCAACGGCTCGGTTGCTGGACCCATTGGACATGGGATCCCATCGCTTTTGTTCTGGGCACGAGACCTTGGGATTGTCGGTGCACTCTACAAAAACGTTTGAGCCAGAAGAAAACATCGTGACCATGGCTAGTCCGTTGCCATCGCCGTTGGCCGTGAGCCCCCAGCCTTTGGCGCCAACGGAACTCTCGCCGCGTCGGTTCAAGATCTTCTTTGAAGACGACGCCGTGCGCCAGCGGTCGGAACAAGCGGTACAACTGTTGTTTACGAACGCAGCGTCGAATGACGCCACCAGCACGAGCGCTTTGTTGGCCAAGAAAGCGCTCAAGTACCGCAAGGTCTTGGAGCGCCTGGAAGGCGTCGATATGACGTCACCCGAGTTTGATGCGTCCAAGTTTCTCGGTGTTGATTGGTGCAAGACGTCGAGTCTCAAGGACTTGTGTGCGACGCATCCCACTAGCAATAGAGACAACGCCATAGGCTCCTACGAGGAGCTCCTTGCATCGTAGAACCATAGACTATAGACCATTCACAACCTTCATACAACCACTTCTCATGCTCTCGATTCGATAGAGATCATCATTAAATCCCAGCACGGTCTCGTCGTTGTCAACCAACGCTCGACACAGAACTACTGCTGGACTTCTCACGAATCAAGACGCGGCCCGAAAACCACATCGTGGCGCAAGTGGACCCAAATGCAGCGGCTACGACTTGATACACCAGCGTAAGGAGGCCGCAACTTTGGATCGCTCCATTTGCTTCCACGTAGGCGAATTCGAAGGAACTCAGACAGCCGACGTGATCGCGTGTGCCAAATCGCTCACACTGTCGCGTGGATTCTCTCGCACCCCTTCAATCACTCAGAATCGCCTCGTCTGCCGTGTGACCAGGCGTTAACGTTCTCCATACTCGATTTGCTTGCTTCCCCGTGCATTTTCTCCCCGTCTCTTCGAGCTCGTCACGTATGTAGCTGGGTTTCCATCGTCACGTCCTGCTCACTCTCAGAGATACACGCCCTCCACAGGCTCCGATATTCCGTCATGGGTACGCACATTACGTTCGCTTGCCATGCCACGGCCGCATCACACTGTGCTTCGAGGACGATGCTGTGCGACTGCGGTCCCAAGCGACGATGCGCCAACTGCTCACAAGCGCTGCACAAGCGGGACACCCCGCGACGGATATGAGCGCTCTGCTCGCGAAGAAAGCGCTCCAGTACCGCAAGGTCTATCGACGGATGGCGACCGTCGACGTGACGTCGCCGAACTTTGATCCGTCGGCGTTTCTCGGCGTACAATGGCACAAGACACCGAGTCTCGAAGCACACTGTGCGCGGTCATCGCGTTGTTCTCCTAGCTGTGGTATAACATACACAGAGTGAGGTTGCAGCTCCGTCCAACCTCTGACATTTGATTGTTGCACATCTTCGTCGGATCATATTATCGACATGTACCCATTACTCGGGATATACACAAGGGCACAACTTCAACTTGAACCTTCAGAACCCGATATTGGACCAAACCAGTGGGCGACAGCCTGCTACCTGCATTACGGACGCCACGAAGCCGTGGCCGTCGAACGCAATCTGCTCCCTGTCGCCCCGAGCGGATTGTTCTTCGTGTGCAGGTGGTGTCTCCCAACTGGTGATTTGTTCAGTTAGGATAACGTTCCGAGTTTGTTCTCCTGTGATCACCGACCCGCCGCACAAGTCGTGATACCAACATGTTGAAGTGCACCACAACGTACGCTTCACGCTCCATCTGGCGCATCGCGGATGTTCCTCGTGGTGGAACACTCTTCAGTTGGACTCCCGCCACCGACACTAGGAGCTGGCAAACCCAACGTTTTATTCACACAGTCCATAACAGGGATCTTTGTACAAGCCGCCCTTTCGACCAGTTGTGCGTGTGGAGCGAGTCGTATGGGCTCGTGTGTGTGAGCTCCTCACAGGTCGCTAACTCACGTTGGTGCGAGGCTTCTTTCCACGACGGTCTCCATAGTACACAAACAGATATCCACGAGTTTTCATGATTTCGGGTTGTGGTGCTGCACTGATCATAATCAGAGGCTGCGATGTCCCAGCATGGTCGCTTCCAGGTCTTGTCCTCAGAAGACCGACAAGAAACTGCTTCACAAGGCCATCGTAATCGATCGCACAGCAAGAGAACGCCGCGGATGTGACTTGATACATTAACGCTGGGAAGGCAATAGCTCCAACACAAGCCGCGCAATGGCTGCTTGCTTCAACGTGTGACCAGTGAAGAAAGTCCAGACGCCGTCTGAACACTTTGATCAATGCAGCTGGGTGTGCCAAACCACCGGCACCCAGAACCAAGCGGCACCGTCCCATGTATTGTCGCGCGCCACTCGAGTCACTCACCACTGCCTCGTCTGCCCATTGTTCTCGTGGGGTCGAACAACACGAGGCGCGCGCTTTTCTTGCCATTCTCCGCGCATTCTCTCCCTGTCTTTTCAGGATCGTCACGCTACCGACCGACGCAGTCGGATTTTCTGTCGTCACATGCTGCTCACTCTCAAAGACGCCATCAAACACGCACACCTCATCATGGGCACGCACACGACGCCTTCCCGCCAAACCTCTCACCGCATCACAATCTACTTTGAAGACGACGCCGTGCGGCTGCGATCGCAGGCGACGATGCAACGGCTATTCACAAGCGCCGCACGCGCCGATCACCATGCGACGGATATGAGCGCCGTGCTCGCGAAGAAAGCGCTCCAGTACCGCAAGCTCTACCGCCGGATGAACACGGTTGACGTGACCTCGCCGCAGTTTGATGCGTCGACGTTTCTCGGCGTACAGTGGCGCAAGACACCGAGTCTCGAAGCCCATTGCGCAGGATCCTAGCGCACCTTCGCTAGGTGCTCGTGCATAGTCGTAGAACAATTCGCGTATTAATTCAGACCATGGAGAGGATCGTACTCTCCACACATGTTTCCATGAACCGTGAAACCTCAGATATTTCGATTATTGTAGATACGCATATCGATCATTTTATTTAAATGTACCCATAGTCTGGTCTTTCGTACAGACCACAGCTTCAACTTGAACCTTTGAAACATGATAATGGAGCAAACGACTTGTTGGCATCCTGGTGATTTTTTACGGATAACACGAACCCATATTCGTCGGGCACAATCGCCACCCTGTCGCCCGGAGCGGATTGTTCTTGGTGCGGAGTCGTTTTCTCCCAAGCGCGCGTGACTGTTCGCGTGTTCAGTTCCTCACACGTTCCGACACCGTTCTCCTGCGATCGTGCTCCGTCACCGATGCCTGTGATGAGCACTGAACCACGATGCCGTACCCAAGAGGCGATCTGCTTTCAACGGAACAGGTAGCTCAATGACACAATTGTCATCCGCTGTCTGACCAACTGTCCTGTCCGAGTTGCACCAATGGTTGAGCACACTTCAAGTTGTCTGAAAGTTTCGCATCGGTGGAGAGCGCGTCATTATTAGTGATGCGCTGGAAGGTCTAGTATTAGCGACCGTGACTCGATTTGGCTCTGTTTCTATTCTCCTCACTGGACGATGCAGTCTAAGTCGTTTCGGCCGCGCCACTGTCAAGGCTGTCGTCTCGAGCAAGACCGCGAGTCTGGCATCCAGGACGGCCACATAGAATCGCCCCGAGTGCGTCGGCTCATCACCAGGCATCGTGAAGTGCTCTGAATGGACTCTATGGCGTTGCCAATGACAATGCACAGCGAGAACTATCATCTGTTGATGTACTTCTACTCCTCAGCTCAATAGAGAGGCCCGTTGCGATGGCCACCCAATGCGTTAAGTCAAGGATGCTCTCGTGACCACGCGCCCGGAGAGCTGGACCCCGCTCAATGCTGTTAGTCACAACGCGTGTATCGTCGTTCAACTCTACATACTCCTCCAAACCGTACGTCTCGGCACGCTTCCTCGATGACCGACTTGACGAACAGCAGCGATTTCGGGTGTTTAGGCATTTGGCTGGCGCCGCAGCCAGCCGTGCGATAGAGACACGGTGCAATCCCCGCTCCACCTAGTCGCCTCGTTGGGCAGGGCTCGACCAACATCTCGCTGGTGATTTCACGTCGAGTCCCTAGACAGTAGCGATAGTTGTTCATGTATATGGAGTGACGCCAGTTGAAGAAGCAATATTCGTTGATGAGCACGAAAGTAACATGCGTTTGAACCATATTTGCATTAGAGTGGACGCCGTGAATGCACATGCAAATGACGCTAGTCTAATGCATCCCTCGAGGACGATGGCGTCGACACGGTGTCCTGCGACCACACCGACTGCGTCGACGAGCCACGGCTCGTACGTGTTGGCAGAGGCGTGGGCGGCGGCGGCCAACCGACAATGATGTGGCGGATCGAGTGCTCATTGCGCGCCTGGAAACGGCTCATGAGAGCGCGCGCAGCTTCGACAGTAACATCGGGTACGTTCCGCAGCGCCGTGCGCTGGGCCAAGTCCATGAGCTCGGCAAACGTCATCAACACACCGAGCTCCGCGCGCGCGACGACGACGCGAACAATCCGTGCTTCGTCGCCGGCCTCCAAGTATCCTTGGACGTCGCTGTGCGCGCGTTTCTTGATGCGGCGGTAGAGCGCACCAAAGTGGACGCCGTGCAGCGTCGCTGCGTTGCGGAGACTCATGCCGTGCT
>JAADWR010000149.1:0-15373 GCA_023336345.1 Pythium inflatum | reverse complement strand
ACCCACTGGACAGTCGCCAGCGACCCGTACTGCAGCGCGAGGGCAAGTGGTGCAGGCGAGACACAGAGCGGAGAGGGATGTACGGCGTGAATCCGTTTTGCGATCGCCAAGTCGTCTTTTTCCAGAGCGGCTTGGAGCGAACACGCGAGCCAATAGTCACGGAGAGCGTCGTCCATGGTAGTGTCACGTATGGCACGGCGAAGGACTCGATCAAAGAGCCGCATGGAGCCTCTTGCAGCTGCAACTGGAAGCGTCACGAGGACCGACGCGTCGAGATACGCAGTTAATAATGCGGCGACATGGAAGAGCGGCTCGAGCCGCGCGTCGGCGCGCAAGAGACCGCATTGTACGAGCGCGAAGGGCGAGTCGTTGTGCATTGGACGCAAGTGTTCAAATGGTTCGAGTCGTCCATGACGTGTGTTTCTTTCGTGGCTTGGCGAATCAGGGTATGATGACACATCAGGATGTGCGATCATTTTCGATTTATTTTGTGCTTCAACCGTCGCCACTGGTGGTTGGTGGAGATTCTCCACTCGACTTGAGAGCGGACACGAGCGCATCGAAGAGAAGCGGACGCGTCGGCTCGTTGGCATTGCGCTCGAGATGAATGCACAGAACCAAAATCGGGACGATCCTGGTGTGTCCTTTCTTCGAAGAACAAACCTAAACCTTTATAAACAAATAGTACGGTAAAAGCGTGAAACCCAAAAGATAAGATAGACACTAGGAGACGTATCGATATACTGTATAAATAGATACTTGCCTAAACGGTTGGTACCTGGACATGGGCTCGAACCTCCCAATAGTTAGTTCAAGGGCAGATATATTACGGTTTCATACGCCTGGGCTTTAGATTTCCTCGCCATGGTTGCCCGGGGGTCCCAAACCACCAGGCAGCCGTGACTACCAGGTAGCCGCAGGGGGTATCTCCCAATATGCTTGCACAACATATCTCTCCTTGACGTGATGCGGGAAAGTGCTGGCGTCACAGACATTCTGATCCGCACGCGATGCGCCATCATCCCCTTCTCCGAACGGCACCGTCAATAGCGCGGCGGATGCGAACTGCGCGATCATATCGACGTCAAGCGGCTCGCTCCTCATGGTGCTGGCGACGCTGTGGGCGCCTTATGAGTTTCGGTTGACCGCCCTTTCCCACACGAGCGGCCGCTGATGACGCGGGCCGACCGCGCTCGCTTCCTCCTCTCTCTCATTCGGGAAATCCTTCCGCCGCCGTCATGACGCTGTAGCTGCCGCCGCTCGCGCTTGTGCACAGCGTTCTCCTCCGCGCCGACGCGCGACTCGCCCCGCTACACCACGTCGCCGCGTTGTTCACCTCGCTCCTCGATCCGTCGCCGCGCTTGTCACTTGCGCAGGCCGCCGCTCGCGGGTCCGTGCGGCTCCTCGATCGCGTGATCGCGCGTGTCGCCGACGACGACAGCGCCACCGACGCCCAACGCGACTTTTGGTGCGCGCACGCCATGCAAGCGGCGCTCGCGTACGAAGATCTCGCGATCATCCGTCGACTCCACGCGTTCCATCCAGAACCAGTCTATCTCTTTGTCCCCGCGGCGCCAGTCGTCTACGCCAGGCCGCTGGGCCTCGCGTTCAAGTTCTGCCGCCAGCCATCGCCAACTACGTGGAATGGTTGCTGCTGTTGGCGTCGTTTGGTGGGCTGGAGGACGTCGCCGAGGAGCTGATTGCCCGCGGACATTGCCATCCGTTCCATCACGAGTTCGTCTTTCGCCCAGTCTCTCGCGGCGGCAAGTTCCTCGTGCAGTGGAATCGTGAATCCATCCACGAGCATACGGTTGCCCGAGGTCGGGCCGTCGCAGCCGTTTGTGTTGACACAGCGTCAAGCAAGGGGAACGTGGACGCGCTCCAGTGGCTCTATCAAGAGCATGAAATGCCACCCACAACGGCGGTGTATTCGGTTGGCGCCGAAGCGACGCTGTTGGCGATCTGCCAGTGGATGCACGAAGAAGGATTCGAGTTCCCACCCGATTTTATGGACACAGTGGCTGGGAAAGGGTTCCTTGACGTTCTTCGGTGGCTCCACGCGCACTCGTCCCTTCGCTGCACCGACGCCGCGATGAACACGGCGGCGTGCTACGGCCATCTCGAGGTCATCCAGTGGCTCCACGAGAACCGTTCGGAAGGCTACACGGCCCCTATCCATGAACGCAGCGGCGCAGAACGGCCACCTCGACGTTGTCCAGTGGCTCTATGAACCCTACCGTGGCGACATGGTTGCGTCGAAGGCCATCGAGCGCGCTGCCGGTTTGGCGAGCTTGATGTACTCATCTGGCTCACGCAAGTGTCGTCGGTACGCCCATGTACGCGATGCATCACCGGCTGTTTGCTGGGCGCAGCGCATATCACTATGCCCGGCGTGCATCCCTGTGAACTATATGCGCATTGGCCGTGCCACGTCAAAAACATCGACGTCTTGCGGTGGAACGATGCTCGGCCGGTTCAGGTGTGCCGCAACGGCCAAGACCACGGTGTACCGCGGGTGATGCGGGATATTGCGCGCGACGGCGATCTCGAGCTGCTCAAGTACGTGTTCGAAGTGCACCGCGATGACGTGCAGTTTGTTGATGGCGACTGGACTCAGGTCATTCAGGCCGCAGAGGCCAACGGCCACGCCCACATCGTCGAATGGATTCAACGTCGCCAACCCGCGACTGCGTAGGCACCCACCTTTATGCTTGTTTGGACTTGTAAGTCTAGTCTATTGCATATGAATTACGACAGGATTGCGCGTGTTGGAGTTGTCTGATCCTTGCCACTTGCACATAAAAAGCTCATTTGCAAGAGAACCAAAGTATCAGGCTCTGCATGGATATCTTGGCAAATTGGCAAGAGACTCACCTTGGACCAGTGTTTCAACTGCCGCACGAGTCACTCTCGAATTTGCCCTCGATAACACAAGTCCTCCTTTCCAGAGCAATGAGCCGCTCCGCTGACGACGAGCCGTTTCACTACTCACCGCTCGCGCTCATCGAGTGCGGTATCCTGCGTGCCGACGCGCGCCTCGTTCCACTTCACCGCATTCTCACGCTCTTCACGGAGCTGCTTGACGCTGTCACGTTGACCTCGCTCGCGCAGGCTGCGGTCAAGGGCTCAGTGCGGCTGTTTGATCGCGTTCTACTCCGCCTCGCGTCGGACGCGAGCATCGATCGAGCGCAAGTCGACTTTTGGTTTGCGCGCGCAATGCAAGCAGCGCTCGAGAAGGACGACTTAGCGATGATCCAGCACATTCACGCCCTCCACCCAGAGCCGCGCCTGATCCAGGGGCTCCCTGCACAAGTACGCTAGGATTGGCGTTCAAGTACGGCACGCTCGAGACTGTCCAGTGGATCATGGAGAATCGCGCCGACCGCGCGTGTTGCTCGCCGGGTGTCCGCAACTATTGCCCCGCGTGCGTCAGCAAGTCGCTTCGGTCGATTAGCGACCGAGACGCCATCCGCATTGTCGCATGGGTGATTGGACGTGGCTTTATCAACACAGCGCACCCTAGGGGTTTCTTCAACAGCATGTGGGTGCCCCGCAGAAGTGTCCGGCGCTCGTCCAGTGGCTTGCTGACCACAACCTGCTCTCGCAAGAGCGAGCTCGAGGCCTCCTCCTCACAGCCTTGCACCAAGGCCGTTCCGAGAACGCGATGGTGCTCCTCGATATCGTGGAGGCGCCCATGCCTCGCGCCACAGCGATTGAGTGCTTGCTACACGCGTCGTTTGCCGGGTTCGAAGAGGTCATCGACAAACTAATTGCTCTCGGTCACTGTAACGACTTTCGAGACAAGTTTGAGGTCGCACCGGTGGCTAGCAAGCGTCTTGTGCAGTGGCGAGCCGAATTGATGAACGAGAAGATTGGAAAGTCCACCTGGACGGTCGCAGGGGTTTGCGTCGAGACGGCGTCGCTTCGTTGCAATCTCGACGCGCTGCAATGGCTGTTTCACGAGCGCGATCTTGGTCCCAACGCGCGTCTCCTCGCACACGAAACCGAGGACGAGACCAAGCTGCTCGAGGTTTGCCAGTGGATGGTCCGTGGCGGCCTGGAGCTCCCAACTTCGTTGATGGACGCCGCTGCCGGAAGAGGTTTTCTTGACGTTGTCAAGTGGCTCGACGAGAACTCGGCGGCTGGTTGTACGACGGCCGCGATGGACAAGGCTGCAGCAAATGGCCACTTGAAGGTCGTCGAGTGGCTCCACGAGAATCGACACGAAGGCTGCACGACCAACGCAATGCCCGAGGCGGCTGGGAATGGCCACCTCCATGTCGTCCAGTGGCTGTCTGCACACCGTCACGACCACGAGCTTGATGCGCGGCGAGCGATGGAATACGCAGCCGCCCACGGACATCTCGACATTGTCATGTGGCTGGCGCGTGGATATCCTTCGACAGCGTGCACGCGCCGCATGCGGTCTTTTGTGTTTGAAGGATCGGGACGTGATTACTCGCCGATTTGTATCGATGTGCTGCGCTGGATTGACGCGCAACCAACGAACGAGTGTGCAAGATGCCAACGCGGGAACCATGAACTGTCTGGCGCAATGGTCTGTGCGGCGGAACGTGGAGACCTCGAGGTGTGCAACTACTTGTACGAGACACACCGTGAAAAGACCGATCCGGTGGAGTCAGCGGGCCACGCTGCCCAGAACGGTCACTTGGGAACGCTCCAGCGGATCTACGCAACGTTTGGAGTCGCGCCAGTACGCGAGCAAGACGCAGAAGATGCGGTGACTTGGAACGACGATTGGAGTGAGTATGTCGTCGAGGAAGCCACCGCCTTTGGCCACGAACACATCCTCGGCTGGGTCCACACAGTCAAGACGACAGACTCGTGAGGTTTATGCCCATGCATGACTCTTTTCTACAAATCTCTGCTTGTTTAGGAGACGTGAACAGAGTTTCTTGCAGGTGACAGTCAACCTGATTCCTGCCCATTCACACATAAACAGGCCGATATCAGAGAACGGAAAACTTAAACAATGATCTCTCGGGCAGAGAGACGCACGATGAGCGACAACGGATAAAGGGCTGTTCCGACGACTGCACGAGTCACTCTCGAATTTGCCTTCGACCTCACAAGTACTTTCTCCCAGAACATTGCACTCGCGCTTTCGCATAAGTCCAAGCCAACTGCTTGCGCTCGTTGAGTGCGGTATCGTGCGGGCCGACGCGCGCCTCGTTCCACTGGGCACGTCACGTCGTCAAGCTCTTTGCGGAGCTGCTCGACATTGCCCCGTTGATCGCGATCCCGATGGCCGCGGCCAAGGGTTCAGTCCCACTCTTGGACCGCGTCGTTCCCTACGTCGCGTCGGATGCCACACTTGAACAAATGCGTCTCGACTTTTGGTTTGCGCGGGCGGTGGAAGTAGCCCTGAAAAACGACGATTTGACGATGCTCAAGTACCTTTACGCTCTCCATCCAGAGCCCGTTCGACGTGCAGGTCGCGTCGGTGCTAACGATTGTGCGCACCAACGCGCTCGCGCTCGCGTTTAAGCACGGGACACTCGAGACGGTCCAGTGGCTGATTGAGAACCGTGCTGACCGTGCAAAAGAGCCCAGCGCTTGTTCAGTGGTTTGCAAACCGCAAGCTACTTACGCAAGAACGAGCTTATCAGCTCCTTTCCTGTGCAGTGTTTCAAGGACGCACCTAGAACGCGATGGCGTTGCTCGATCTCATTGCGGCGCCCATGCCAAGCTTCACAGCGATCGTGGCCTTGCTAACCGTCGTTTAGCGGTTTCGACGAAGCCGTCGAGAAGCTCATTGCGCTTGGGCGTTGTGCCAAGTTTCAACACAAGTTTGCACTCCCGCCGACAGGGTTCAGGCTATCGCCATGAGAAGATCGTGGCGAGCGGCATGTGGTTGCGCTACTGGGGCACCAAGTTCGAGCCAATTGACAGCACGGCCTGGCTATGTGGGATACTCCATTATCATTCCGACCGACCGCAAATAGCCGCATGCATTAATGCTATTGATGCTCCATCTGCCAGATGGTGCACGTGTGGATGCCGTCGAAATCATGTATGTCGACTGTCCATTTTGTTTGGTCGATCCTGTGATTGAAGAATGTCGTGGTTTCTTCAAAACTCACTCCTTGTAAATCGCCCCAAGCCACACGAACCGGTTCTTGTTGAGCAGGTGGCGCTCGGGTGGCCAACTTGGTCTAGCGATGAAGCGCCACTCGTGGCCATTGACTCACGGTTGCCAATCACCTCGACTGCTAGTGACGAGCAAACATTCTCAGCTTCAAAAGATGCCTAAAAGGAGACCTTGAGTCCCATTCTACGTCGTGAGTGCTTGCTTGTGGGGTCCTCGATTGGCACGGATCGACGCCACTGAGTTTACACTAGAAATGGTCGAGCGAACAGCGTGCGAGCGACGCTGCATCGGTCAGACCACCCGTAGCACTCGCGCGCACAAACGCAGTGGACGACAGTGGCCCGGCCGCGATTTGTACTGGTCCGCTGGCGCTACAAGCAAACTTGCGTTTCGCAGCGTCATGCGCGATGAGCGCAGTGCGAGCAACGGCGTTTACAGAAGACGGGGGCATTACCTGCGGCCGAACGTCGTGTTCCTGTAGTCGATGTTTTAAACGACGAGGAAGACAACAACAGGGGCAGTGACGACGGCGGGTTGGTCTTGTCAGCGTTTGGATGAGAACTGACACGAGCGTCGTCGTTCGATCGTTCGCATTGCGATATTGATCGACGCAGGGAACATTCACCGTGGCGTCTGTCTGCAAGCAACACAAAAACCTCTTTAATCATATCATATGATACACCTGTAGACCAAACATTCGGCATCATATCTTCATAAGTACACATTCAACTTATAAATGCATACCCTACATTAACTATTTGGATCGTGAATATCGATTCCGAACTCGCGATGACGCGGGCCACGCCGCCGCCCCCGTCCACTCTCTCACTCGGCAATTCCTTCCGTCACGGCCATGGCGCTGTCGCTGCCGCCGCTTGGTGTCGTTCGGTTCAGTGTCCTCCGCGTCGACGCGCGGCTCGCGCCGCTGGACCACGTCGCCGCGTTCGTGACGGCGCTCCTCGATACGTCGCATTGCTTTTCCCTCCCTGAGGCCGCCGCGCGCGGGTCCGTGCACCTCGTCGACCGCGTCATCGCGCGCGTCGCCGCCGACGCCAACGTCACCGACGTCCAGCGCGACGTTTGGTGCGCGCGCGCCATGCAAGCGGCGCTCACCCAAGACAACCTCCCGATACTCGAGCGACTCCACGAGTTCCACCCAGCGCCCGTCTGCCTCTTTGTGCCTGTGGTGCCGCCGCTCGCTTATGCCACGCCGCTCGGCCTCGCGTTCCAGTGGTGCACGCTCGAGACGATCCAGTGGTTCGCCGACCACCGTGCCGACCGCTTGTGCTGCGCGCCTGGGATCGAGAACCTCTGTCGCGGCTGCCTCCTCCAAGCCGTCCAGTGCATTGGCGACCGCGACATCTTTCGCGTTTGCATGTGGCTCGTCGACATCGGCATCATCCATCGAGCGTCGCTCAGTCAAGACTTGTCGCGGCCGCTGCAGCAGAGCGCCCAACTGATCAAGTGGGCGGCAAATGAAGGCCTCGTATCGCGAGAGACCGCGCTTCAGTTCCTGTTCACGACGATCCAGAACGACCGCGCCGACGTGGCCCTCGCACTGCTCGACATTGTCGACACCCCGATCGCCGCTGACCGCGCAATGCCGTTTTTGTTGACAGCGTCATTTCGTGGAATGGAGGAAGTCGCAGCGCAGCTGATTGCGCGTGGTCATTGCGAGTCATTCCGGAGCGAGTTCGTCTTTTCGCCAGTCACTCCTGGTGGAAAGCGCCTCGTGCAGTGGAAGCATCAATCTATGCACGAGCAAACTGTGCTAGATCGTCTGACCGTCCCGAGTCGTCGATGGCTCCGGAAGAAGAGAGTGTCAGGCCGTCCGACCGTCGCGGACATGTGTGCTCTTGCGGCGTCAAGCACTGGAAATCTGGATGCGCTTCAGTGGCTCTGCCGAGAACGCGGCGTGCGGCCCAAGACGCGCCGATTGGGGGTTTCGATCGTCGACGAAGCGGCACTGCTTCGTATTTGTCAGTGGATGTGCGAAGAAGGACTCGAGTTCGCGCGGGAGTTCATGGACACGATGGCTGGACGAGGGTTCCTTGACGTTGTTCAGTGGCTCCACGAGCACTCACCCGCGGGTTGCACCGACATCGCGATGAACACGGCAGCGAGCAGCGGCCATCTCGCGGTCGTTCAATGGCTCCACGAGAACCGAGCGGAAGGCGCCACGGCCCCGGCCATGACCGCGGCCGCGCGGAACGGCCATCTCGCGGTCGTTCAATGGCTCCACGAGAACCGAGTGGAAGGCGCCACGGCCCCGGCCATGACCGCGGCCGCGCAGAACGGCCATCTTGAGGTTGTTCAGTGGCTCTATGAGCACTACCGCGAACAAGTGCACGTGCCCATGGCTATCGAGCGCGCTGCCAGCTTTGGGGAACTCGATGTCGTCGCCTGGCTCGCCCAAGCGTCTCCAGAACACGCGTGTACGCGGTGCATCACAAACCGTGTGCTCGCCGATGATATCATTACGCCCGGCATCATGCCTGTGAACTATATGCGGAAGGGGGCGTGCCGCATCAGGAGCCTTGGTATCTTGCGGTGGAACGACGCGCGGCCGGCTCAGGTGTGTCGTGACTGTCAAGTCGACGAGAGACGTCGGTCGGCCGCAATGGACAGTATTGCGACTGACGGCGATCTCGAGCTGCTCCAGTACCTGTACGCAGTGCACCGGGATGTGCACTTTGCAAAGCTGGCGAAAACGACTCGTCGTGTCGCGCAGAATGGCCACTTGGGTGTACTGCAGTGGATCGAGGCGACATTTCGTGAAGGCAGGGGCGACTGGACCGAAGTGGTGGAGGCCGCTGAAGAGTTTGGACACGACCGCATGCTCGCGTGGGTTCGCCTTCGCCAGGCCACGAGCGCGTAGGCACCAGCCGTGCTATGCTTGTTTGCGCGACGTAATTCGACGACACAAAGCCTGAGTCGAGATTCATTCAATCTGTCTTTACGCGTGAGGACGAATCGTTGATGCTTTGTGCAGCGATTTTTCCAGGTTTCATCTTTTGATGTATTTGCGCTACTCTCTAATATACGCATTGCACTATCTTTTTCTTTGCTGGGCAGAATGTATTGCCGATCGCGCTGCTCCGCGCGGGACGTATTCGCCAAGGCCACACAAGAGACATTGTCCCTTCTCCAGTTGATCGTGCACGTCCGATGCAGTGGCGTCGATAACATGAACAAGCAGCTCCACCGACCCTCGCGCCATCCCGACTAGAACGCAGTCGAACGTGGTACAGAGAGCCATGATCACCATGGTCGAGCGGAAGCTGCCTCAAATACTCCCAATGCCATCAACAAACAGTGCGTACCAATGGGGACTGGGCCCGCCAACTTGAGAATGCGTCTTCGTGACCCAGTTGTTGTGCTCCGACGTTGGTCCCACTCGCACACTTGACTCGTTGTACAGCTTGTCCGTCGGGTCCATCGTGCCCGCCGAGTGTACGACGACGTCGCCCGCAGCTCGACGAAGTCGTGAGCGTCATGAACAAGTGCGGTCATGCCCACAATCGCGTCGATGTCCGTGATGTTCGGCGCTGGCTTGCCGTTGATCGGGAAGAGGCTGTAGACGTAGCGAAAGTGCTCGTCTACCGAGACGTTCTAGATATCGGCCATGGATCCGCGAGCCCTTGGGGATCTGGATCGGTGCGAGCAGGGCTCCGTGTGTTGCGACGACTTCTTTTGACGTCTTCAAGACATCCCAAACGAGCGTGCGACACAAACGACGTTGGCTCGGCGCCGAAGCCATCCACGCGGTGCTGCACGAGCACTTTCGTGTCGTTGGCCAAGTCGACCGGGATGCACTCGCGGTCAAAGACGCTGCCCGTGTGGTCGAGATCGATCTTCTCAGCGCTCGCGATTGCAACCAAGACTTCGATCATCGTGTTGGTCGGCACGTCGACGCCAAGAGGCACGCGCCGTCGCGCATTCCTCCACAGAAGATCTCGCGCAACCCGAGCACCGGCGCACGGGGGTGTACTTGCCGGGCTCTTCGACGTCGCGCGGATTCTTGTCAGTTGCTCAAGTTCCCGCACGAGGTTTTGCTGTCTCCTTAGTGGGAATACGATTCGTACTTCACCGAGAATATTCGGACTTAGCGAGGATAGAGTTGCCAAGTAGTCCACGGGAGCCTCGCCGAATAGCCATTCCATTGAATCTGAATGGTGACCATTGTTTGGACACAGACGTCTAGAAAAACGTCCGTCCGTTTTACGCTGAAGACCTCGAGTGATGACGTTCAATGCGCTCGGCACGACGCACGCATTTGAACGACGCGTCACGCACCTCGACTAATGACCAGTACGCCGTCTGCGCTGGCACGCACCTCGCGCCGTTGCGTCATCTCGCAAGTTGGCAAGCATGTCAACGCGCGTTACGCTCCCCAGTCTCTTTGATCGCGTTTTCCAGCGGATCTAACAAAATACCGAAGATCTAGCTTTTGACTCGCGTTCGCGATGTAACAGCACATTCACGACCTTCATCCAGCGCCGCTTCACAGTTTTTCAGCGCCATGTCCATCGCGTCCACGGAGCGCAAACACTGGGACCCGCGATTTCGCATCCCACGCTCAAACTGATGAATGGGTTATCAAGAATCCGTCCGACCACGTCTGCTGTCTTCCAGGTGTTGGCACTCTTTGTCAAGGTTGTGTGCAAACGTCGCTTCGGGATGTTGGTGTGCGCGGCGCCATTCGAATCGTATGTGGCTCATCGACGGGGGGCTTCTCAGCGCAAGAATCCCACGGGAGGTAGAGGTACGCATGGCTTGGGGTCATACTTGAGGTTTCTATGGAGGTAGTTACTATCTAGGAGGGGCGACGGTCGTCGAGCAGTACGTGTATGACCATTGGCGTCATTGAATCGGAGAAGCGAGGCGCTACCAGTATGCACAAGCAGTGCGGCGCGATCTGGGGAGCGGCGTGAGCACGATCATGCAAGCGGAGTAGTTGACACTGGCGCCTCGGAATAACGTCCGTCATTGTGACGGCCACCACGACGAGTCGAAGGCCTGCGCGGGAAGGGCATAAAGCCCAAGTCCGAAACACATTTATATGAAACGGCGACAGATTGTTGGGGAATAGAACCAGGCGATGGTCGCTGTGGTCCGCTTGAATCGGACTTCAAGTTGAAGTTGTTCGTGGCGGTTACAAACTGGCTGTTATAGTGCTGCTGTTTCGCAGTTCTGTAATTTTCTCTAAACGGTTGTGCAGAAAGGCAAAATAGCGAGATCCCACGACACTGTCTCACAGAAAATGTCACTGCTTGCGCTCGTGCACTTTGCTCTGCTCCGCGCCGACGCGCGCCTCGTGCCGCTGCACCACGTCGTCTCTCTCTTCACTGAGATCCTCGATGTGTCTCCGCTTCTTTCGCTTCCCCAAGCCGCCGCCAACGGCTCTCCTCGCCTCGTCGACCGCGTCTTCCAACGCCTCCAAGCCGATGCGACTTTGCACCCTGCGCTCCTCGACTTTTGGCTTGCGCGTTCGCTACAAGCGGCGCTGGAACAAGACGATGTGATCATGATCCAGCACTTTCACGCGCTTCGTCCAGCGCCGCTGCACGTGCACGGCAAATCGATCGGGTCGGAGGAGCGTCCTGATACGCTCGGCCTTGCACTCCGCCACGGCACGCTCGAGACGGTCCAGTGGGTCATGGAGAATCGATCGGACCGCGCGTGCTGCTCGCCCGGCATCAGCAATTACTGTCGCGGATGTGTGCTGCAGTCGCTCAAGTTTATCGGTGAGCGCGATGCGTTTCGGAAGGTCATGTGGCTCTTTGATAGTGGCCTTCTCAACACAAAAGACGCCAAGAGACTCCAGACGCAGTTGCGAATCCCAAGGCAAAAGAGTCTTACGCTCGTGCGGTGGCTCGTGGAACGCGAGCTCGTGGATCAAGGAACCGTGCTCGCGCATTTCGAGGACGCGATGGAGCTGCTCGATCTCCTCGCTGTTCCTATCGCACTGCGTCGAGCTCAATTATTTCTGCTACGAGCATCGTTCCGTGCGAAAAGCTCATTTCGCTCGGCCATTGTGACTCATTTCAAGACATGTTTGTGGTGGCACCAGCGGCACCAGGAAGCAAGAACATTGTGCAGTGGAAGCCCGCGTTCATCAGGGAGAAACTGTCAACGTACGATCCGCAGCCAGGCGAATTGTGTTGCAGCGCAGCATGTGCTTGCGCCAACGTCGTGGCACTTCAGTGGTTGTACAACGAGCACAAGATTCCGCCAAATGGGTGGTTGTTGGTGAAGCGCGCACGGGACGAACATGCGTTATTGGAGACCTACAAGTGGATGAAATCAGTGGGTTTGTCGATGGCGGTGTCAGCGATGAACGATGCGGCCGCCAAAGGATTCCTAGGCGTGGTTCAGTGGCTCCAGGAACACTCGTCGATCGGCTGTACGACTGCCGCGATGGATACGGCAGTCTACGGTGGGTATGCAGAGGTGGTGAAGTGGCTCCTCGCCAATCGGTCGGAAGGCTGTTCAGGAGACGCCATGATCAATGCCGCGATTCACGGTGACTTGGGTGTGGTGGAATGGCTTCATTATCACTCTCCCGAGTTTGACAAACGAGAAGCTATGTGTCGTACAGCACGATGCGGCCATCTCGACGTTCTCATCTGGTTGGCTCGTACGTACCCACACGACAAGTGCACGCAGTGCTTGTGGACAGCCATTTTCGACGGACCGTGGATCGGATCTACGGAGTGCAAGAGCCTCGGCGTCTTGCATTGGATCGATTCGATTCCCTCGAGCGTGTGTGAAACGTGCCAAGCAGAGCGAGCTCCTCGGTCGTACTTGGTGTATCAAGCGGCAGAGGTCGGCGACCTCGAACTCTGCGAGTATTTGTTCGAGTTGCACCGATGTACCCGGAAGATCCGAGCAAGTTTGCTCAAGCACCGGCAAGGAACGGCCATTTAGGTACACTCAAGTGGATCTACAAGACCTATGGAGTCGCGCGTGCACGAACCCTTGAGGTTGCTGAAGCGCACGAAGACTGGCATATGAAATGGAGCAGAAGCGTCACTGCGGCTCCGAGAAGTTTGGGCACGACCATATCGTCGAGTGGGTTCGAGAGGAAGGAGAAGCCCGGTGTCACGGAATGCAAGCATTGGGCTTTGACTCTGAGCATCATGGTCCCAGCACCACTGGAAGTCTTTGGTGACTTCGACATCAAGTGCCGCCGTTGTTCTCGATTTCCAGTGCGTTTTGCGAAGATCGATGGCGAAAACCGGCGCTTCCAAGGTCAAATGAACCTGGTCGGTGCGCTCGAGCTTTGCGAGTACCTGATCGAGTTTCATCGTGAGAAGATGAATGTCACGAACGCGATGGAGGCGTCTCAGATCGCAGCAAGAAACGGACATTTGGGCATGCTCAAGTGGATCGTCAAGGTCTTTGGAGTTGCGCGTGCAGACGATGAGACGTGGCGTCAAAGTGTCGAGCGGGTCGCGATGTCATTCAATCAAGACCATGTCGTCGCGTGGATCCGCGAGCAGGGGCGCAATAATGTTTGTTGTTGTTGATCCACTGTACGTGGAGCATGAACTTGAATGGTGACGCGAAAGATATCTCTTTATGGCGGTTGGTTTGCACTAATGACAAAACTGTCTAAAATGGGCAAAACGGAGAGTTTAGAGTGAGGTAAGAGAGAAATACACGGTACTCTTGCACCTTCGGTTCCGGTCAACAGACACGGACGCTTCACTCGAATAGTATGTTCAACAGCGACAGCTTTCACTCGTGTATTCCTAAACGCTCTTGCACGAGCGGCTCTTTGTGTAGGGCGCCGGTGAGCGCCGCGTCTGGTGTCGATGCGTCGCACTTGATCGTTGTAAACGCCTGCGAGTTGCGCGAGCCAATGGTGAGAGACTTTTCCACTCGACGTAGACATAGTCCACCGCCCGCGGTCGTCGTCGGTGACGGACGAAGCAATGGCGGTTTGGACGTCTGCATGTGCCGCTACGCCCTCATGACCAACGTATTAATAGGTGCGGTTTCGTGTAAAGATGGCTGTCGCTGCCATTGCCATGCAACGTGGATATGGTTCGCGTGACCAGAATCAAGAGCTCATACTTGTTGAAAGGAGCCAAGGCACCATTCTTTTTTTCACTTATGAAAGCTCTTTCATGTGCTAGTATCTTGTGGCGGACGGGAATCCCCAGCAGAGCTGCTCATCAAACGCGGACATCAAGCACCGTGACTTGTCCGCACCGGGTCCTTTAGATGGACGTTAGGTTGACCGGAAACGTCTCGGCGAACTCCTCGACCTTGAGCATGCGATGGTTGCCGCATCCATACGAGCAGCTGTTGTAGTCGAGCGAGCAGGTCACGTCACAGGCGCCGCCGCACGACCGGCGGCAACAGCCAATGCGGCATTGTTGGGCCGCGATGGCGCACGTTTTCACGCACTTCTGGCAGTCGCTCTTGCAGTTGGCGCTGAACGCGAGGGTCCCAGTCGCAAGTGCCAAGAACGTCACGATTGTAGCGGCTTTCTTGAACATGGCGGTGTTGTTGAGCTTGGTGCTGTTGGGCTGGGTGTTGTGGAGCTTGTGCGTTGGAAGGCGAATTGCCAAGTGAGCTCTGTTCTCTCGAGCGGTTTGCCGCTATGGGCTCCTTGAAGTTCCTCTTGTGCAATCGAACGCAAAGACCTGTCGTTGGGGGATGGCCCTCTCCGTGGTACCGGCGCTTGTAAATTTCAGTTCCTCATTCAATGCTTGAATCGGGCCGTAGAGATCAAGTTCCGTTCTAGGACAATACTTAGTCCGACTGAGAGTATCTCTGGTGATTCTCTATAGAACAGCGTGATAGATACGGCCGCAACGCGGTTCAGCGTCGTGTTTCCTCTATAACTCATCATCATCATATCTCTCTGGTGACATCGTGGACTCGATGGTATCACCAGAGAGATCTCAGCATCGAAAACTAATTGATCAATCGTTGCAGGAGCGTTTCCTGGGTCAACGACACGCCAGTGAGGTAGAGCGAAATGCAAAACGGTGCGTTGTATCTCTTGAGCCAAATACGGTGTGGTTACTGCCGGTCTAAAATGATCAACAGGGAGAACCAACAGTTCGTCCTTCATCGAAGGTTCTCCAAGTTCAACTGGGCATTGGGCTCGACTTGAATGGAATCTTTCAATGCACTGCTCAAGGGCGTGTGTGACCCCCAGCGGTGTCTGATGACTGTAGTGGTTCTTCGCAGAGGCTGTTCGTGGTACAAATTTGCCGCGTATTATTCACGCGATTGTTTCTT
>JAADWR010000148.1:0-15440 GCA_023336345.1 Pythium inflatum | reverse complement strand
TGGCTTGGTCTCGGAGCAAAGCGAGATGGTACATTGTACCACGTCCGTTCAAACCTTTGAAAATGGTACTCTGTGCCGCTTGATGTGGCACTACGTACCGAGATGTGTGGCACAGTGTACCACGACAGGCTGACCGAATATTTCCGTGTACCAGTCCCATATCGTAAGTTTCAGGGAGAAAGATTGGCCGTGACCAAAATTACGAAGATATGTGGTCTGTTGGTCGAGAATGTTGAGCGAAGGTTGAGGGAAGGTTGCAGCAGCGTTGCGCATGATGTTGCACATTTTGATGTTGCTGGCGACGTTGCAGCATAATGTTGCTGTAAGGCGCGTCTATCTTTCCACGCACCACATCGCCGATTTGATCGAGCTGGCAATGCATCGCCATTGCGGTTTTGCTGTTCGCTCGTGACCACGGTCTCACTAATAAGACTGGTGTAATACCATCCACACCAACGGGTGAGAATGGGGGCTTGTGAACAAGCGCGGCAACCACACCAAAGCTGCGATTGACTGGGAAGGGACGTAGTCGCAAAATGGCGCCTGCCTCGACTGACAACGTGCTGTGTGCTACTGTAGCTCGCTGGACGGAGATGAAGACTCGAGACCTCGAGGCAGTACCTCACGACACCGCTTCGGTGGCTCTGGGTTTTGGTCCAGTGCCGTGGCAAGATTCCACAGAGCCGCAAACGGAAACTGCTCTGCGAACGACCTTCACGTGTTCGTTCACTCTCTTTCGATCTCGATCAAAATCCAATCGAGCTCTCTGGACTACAAGTTCTTGCTGATTGCTCTATCACTCGATGCGCATGTACACGCAGCTCCCCACGATCCATTGACAGTCGTGCGAACAATGAATCGCCGACGCGTGGCTGGTCGAGCGTTGCGTGAAATATAATACGCCATTGTCCCAAGACGCCATTGTCCTCGCCAGTTTGCTCGAGCAATTCACCAGATTAGAGATCGTGGACTGCGCTGTTCGAGGTTCCAACGAGCACTCGATCCGTATCGCGTGCATTCATTACGCTCGGATTTGAGCATCAATATGCTGCATTTCTGACTGCATATACAGTGTAGTTGTGCTTAGTTAATATCTCATTCATCAAATGAGCTCGCTCCGATTTAGTGATCTACTCGTGGAGGACCTTGGGGAGCAGGACATTGAGTCGTCGTGGAGCTCACTTCGACCGGGACCTGAACGATACATTTTGGTTGGACCTCTCTAATTGCTACAATGCGCTTCTAAATAAACGATAACTAAGGAAGCTGAAGTGGAGTGAGCGTCGAGTGGAGCTGATCGTGTAGTTCGTGGTCGTCTATCTCCGTCTTCTTGAGGCAAAATCGGCTGTGTGCGAGTAGCAGAGATGTTGTCCGTGCGTGGAGAGCTTCAGCTGGATTGGCTATTGGGATCCCCAAAGCGAAGCGTGGGATGACTCTCGTTCGAAGGGATCTCTTGCGCGTCCAGAGTGCCGACGATTCTCACAACTGACGGCGCGTGATCGGCGCAGAGATCCACACGCACAACGAGCCCTCTTCGTAAGCCAAACGTAAATCGTCCTACTGCAACCATCACGAGCTCGTGGCCATTGAGACGCCCGCGGAGCCACGGCGCATAATCCCTCATGCCCGGAAAGAGCTTGTCAAGCAATACGCTCGTGAGGAAACTCGTACATTGCGAGATAGCGACGACTGTCACAGCGTAGTCGCAAGTTCATGGTAACGAGCTCGAATCTGCACTTCACCATCCACAGCGTCACGCGCCGTCGGCATCCGACAGCGCGCACTGTATGTCGATGGGTTTCTTTAGTCGACGTAGGACTTCGCCTCGCAATCTCATCGTGACGATGCAGCTCGACAATCCACGACTCGTCCGCATTGTAGCAATTAGAGAGGTCCAACCAAAATGTAAATCATTGAACCTCCCACGACTCGTGTGAGCGTCAGCAACTCATCCGACGGCATGGCGAGGTCGAGAATCCCTTTGGCATACTGCGACCATTGTGAGTGCCGAACGTAAACTGTCCTTCGGTCAGCGCGACGATCGTGCGGCCAATGAGCTTGGCGCGGACCGACGGCGCCGTGTCTTGTATGTGCGGAAAACACCTGTCGACCAACACACCAGTGAGCGCACTCGTGCAGCGCGACTTTCCGTAGACTGTGTCGCGGGTACGCGCCCGGCGATGGGTCATGTGGACTTGAAGTATCTCCGCCTTCGGTGCGTCGAGAGCTCCAGTGCCATATCCCCAAACAAGACCACAAATTGTCCAACGAGCTCTCGCTGGCTACGTCGTCTGGTACGATCACCAAGGTCTCGTGGAAACTCGAGCGCAGAAACTGCGCCATGTCCACGGGGTCGATGGTCGCGTCGTCACTGACCTCGTAGAACTCGCGCACAACCTTCTCAAAGCGACCGCCGTGGAGATCGACGGGGCGTTTGAGCGTCCGCTGATACAGGACCTGGCGGAGATTGGCGAGCATGGCGATCTCCTGGAGGTCAGTTAGGATATCGAGCTCCAAGTTCTGGCATCGGAGCCGCGAGTTCTCGCGCGTGGAGGCGGACGCGGCGCGCACGCACGACATCAGACCGCCGCGCCGTCGACTGCGCGCTCATGGTGACGACTGTTCGCGCGTGAGAGGAACGAACGGGTCACCAAAGAGTGCCCATCTCAGCGGTAAAACTGTATTTGTCTCAGCCAAATCTGCGGTAAAACCATATTCGAATTCCTAACGAGAGTTTAGTCGCAAGTCTCGATTGGGCTTGCTGAGACGCAGCAAACAGGACCCGTCGACGCTGCTGAGGCGAATACAGGCTGATCGGTTGCTTTTTGCTCCATGATTCCTCAGTGGTCACGGTCTCCGCTATTTTCAACGCCATCCACCCCACTCGATCAAAAACGGACAAAGCGCAGTGACGATGCTATTTCGAGTGCCTCCCAAGAGCTGCGGGCCTGTACGAAACGACGCACAGTGCACACAGCGCAAGCCGAACGAACGAAGTCACAGCGGCCTCGACACGGCGATGGAGTGGAGAGAAAACATGCACGGCGTTCCTGGGCTTTCGTACGCTAGATCTCGACGTACGGGCTTGGTCAAGGGCGGCGTGTAGTCCACAATCGTGCTGCACTGGACGGTACCTATGCGCGCAAGTAACTTCTTGTACAGACGGCCAACGTGATGGTTAGGACGTGCGTCAACGGCAACGCTTGATTTGTTTCTTGTGTCGATGTCTTGACGCTGACTACCGATCTATAGTGCCAAGAAAAGCTGAAGAAGAGAACAAGCACGCGAGATGTTTGGGTCGATGAGGCGCGTGGAGAGGCGCTGGCTACTGCACCACGTGCTGTCCGAAGCAAAAGCATTCCCAAGACCACGTTGAAAGTTGTCAGCCAAACTGGAAATCGAGCAAACGTTGCTCGATGGCACGACCACTCTAAGTCCTTCGAGTACCTCGACGACTGTGATCAGCAACGTCGCGTACGGATACGTTTGTGGAGTTCCCACCACCGAAAGACTGGAAAATCAGAGTTTGGACTCATTCTTCACGTTGAAAATGTAGGATTATCTCAGCTCCAACCACGCTCTCCTATCCGCGAGCTCTTTCTCTTGGTGCTCCATCGCTCCGTACACAACTACGCTCAGCTCGCATCGATTCCGTTTCGATACGTTGAACTCGCCAAAGTCTCTCCACGATCCATTGGCACCACTGTGCAATGAACAACCGACTTCGCGCATCCTTTTTGGTAGTGGAACGATGCGTGAAATATAATGCGCCGTTGTCCCACTTAGTTCTCGAGAAAGTCGCCAAGGAGGATGCGGTTTGGATTGCACTGTTCGACGCTTCAGCGACCTCATTCCTCGATGGTATTGAGCTCAATCACTGCGCCCTGGCGCAGGCGACTAACAACAATATTATGTGGTTTTCTTAGATAATATCTCCTTTACGCCTGAGATTCGCCCCGTTTTGATGGACGTCACGGGTGTCTCTTGATCCTCCTCCTTCTGACGATGCATCGGAGCAGCCTCGGGGATCTGCAAGACTCAGGCGCTCAGCGCGTAGCCACACTCGTCTTTCTCTTCGTCGTCGTCTCTCTGCGGCGAAAGCAGTCGCTCGAGACTCATGGGCGACTGCGACGGTCTCACTTCCGTCGGGACTTGGTCGTCTTTGATCTCCTTGAACCTCTCTGTGATCTCGGTGGCGTCAATGTGTCTTGTTGGATTCTCACTCAACTGAATCTCGTGCACGTCCAGAGTTTCGACGATTCTCACAATCGACGGCGCGTGATCGACGCGGAGATCCACGCGCACAATGAGCCCTCTTCGTAAATCAAACGTAAATCGTCCTTCTGCAATCGTCACGAGCTCACGACCAATGAGACGCTCGCGCAGCCACGGCGCAAACTCTCTCATGTCCGGAAAGAGCTTGTCAAGCAACACGCTCGTGAGAAAGCTCGTGCACTGCGACGTTGCGTCGACTGTCGCGAGTCCGTCAGCATCGCTTTGGTGCACACGGACGGTGAGGACTTCGGCCACGGGCCGATCGAGCACCGTTGTCATGGAGCCGAGCATCATCAGGAACGTATTGAGACCACTTCGGTTGGATGCTGCGGCCGTATCGATCGCCAGCGCCGCGTCGAAATGCGACTGCATGAACTTGAGGACGTCAACGCATGCGGCGTCTGGTCGCCACAGCGTATCTTGATACCCGTCAGCATTGAGCGCGTAAAACTCGCGCACAATCTTCTCAAAACGACCGTGTACATCGTCGGGACGATGGAGCGTCCGCGCGTAGAGAAGCGAACGAAGGGTCGTGAGCGAAGCGATTTCTTGGCGCAAGTTCATGATATCGAGCTCGAGGTTCTGGCACTGGAGACGCGCCTGCTCTCTCGCGCGGAGCTTGACGCGCTTGGCGCGGCGGGCAACAGGACGCGCGGCGACGCCAGCAACGTGGAGATGCGCGCGTGGCGCCGCGTCGCGCATGGCAATCTTTCTTTTCCTCTCTTCTTTGAATTGGTTTCAGAGAGTTTTGTGATTTTTTGGATTGGAGAGGGACAGTGCACCACACCACGCGCACACCAGCGAACTGGGTCTGGCTGAGTTATCGCGATTCGGAAGTTCTAGAATATCAGAGACCGGCTCAATGAACGGACTGTCCACACGCCGCCGACACGCTCATCAAGTGATCCGTGTGGCAATGCCAACAGTCTCAGTAATCCCGACGGTCTCAGTAATCCCGACGGTCTCAGCAATCCCGACGGTCTCAGCAATCCCGACGGTCTCAGCAATCCCGACGGTCTCAGTTACAGGCACCCTCGATAGCAAATCTATTTGGGCACGTGAATCACGCCCGAGCGATTCTTTCTTCTTGAATATGTTTTCACCCTCCGACAATAGCCAACATAGCCATAGCGATAGTAGGTGCTGCCTCTCGTGGCGATCGTGACTGTATGTCCATGCACACCCGAGACCAAAGGCTCAGGCGCTGACTGCATAGCATCGCTCTTCCTGCTCGTCGTCCGCTTCTCGCTCGGGCGAAAGCAGTCGCTCGAGACTCATGGAGGACGCCGACGCCGTCGGTTTCGTCCCCTCACGCTCCTCAAGAACCCTCGGACCTTCGAGACCGCTCGCTGGGGACACCTCGCTCCACAGGATCTCGTGCTTGTCCACGGTCTCGACCAATCGCTCGATCGGCGAGACCGCATCGCCGCGGAGATCCACTTTCACGACCAGCCGCTTGTTCAAATCAAACGTGAATCGGCCTTTGCACGGCGTCACGAGCTCACGGCCAACGAGACGCTCGCACAGCCACGGCGCAGAGTCTTTCAAGTCGGGAAAGACACTGTCGAGGCGCGCGCGCGTGAGGAAACTCGTACACTGCGAGGTCACCACGACCGTCACCTCGTCGCCATCGGCGAGGACAGTGACGTCGAAGATGGTGATCGTCGATCCGAGCATCGACGCGTTGGACGCGATCATCGTGAGGAACGCGTGGAGACCACTATGACTGGAAACGCCGGTCATGTCGATCGCCATCGCCGCGTCGAAGTGCGAGCGCATGAACCGACGCACGTCGACGCACGCGCCGTTTGGACGCCACAGCACATCGCGATAGCCTTCGGTATTGAGCGCATAGAACTCGCGCACAACCTTCTCAAAGCGGCCGTGTACATCGTCCGGACGATGGAGCGTCCGCGCGTAGAGCAGCGAGCGGAGCGTCGTGAGCGACGCAATCTCTTGGCGCAAGTTCATGATGTCGAGCTCGAGGTTGTGGCACTGGAGCCGCGCGAGCTCGCGCGCGCGGAGCTTGACGCGCTTGGCGCGGCGACCAACAGGACGCGCGACGGCCGGTGGTGCGCGACGGGGCAGCGAGTCGCGCATAGCGCTATTTCGCTTCTTGGGTTATGGACCCTTTGGGTGTGGGAGTGACTGCGCACCACACCACGCGTACACAACCAAACCGCAGAAATTCGAGAAGTCCAAATGACCACGGTGCCTGCTGGATCTTCACAGCAACGACAAGCGTGCCACGCTCAAGCCCACACGTTTTGCTGTTCGCTAGCTCGCCATCGACGGTCTCAGCATACGAGCAGATTCATTCACACCGATGGGATCCGTTTCAACAATCTATCGGCGCTTCAATTATCCTTACACCTCCACATCTCCTTCTCCTCCTCGGCATTGTTGTCGTCGTCGTTCTCACATGAGAGCACGTACTCCAAGCTCATGGGCGACAGGTCACTACCCTCGTTGGGTCTCTGGATCTCCTTCTCTTCGTCGTCTTCGTGCTGCGGGAGCTCTACGATTTGGGCTTCACCTTTGAGAATCGCCAGCTCATCCAACGACGCAGCGAGGTCCAAGATCCCAGGCGCATAGTCGGCCGACAGCGTCACGCGAACGACCCGGCCGCTCTCGGTGTCGAACGTAAACTGCCCCTCGCTCATCGTCACGAGTGTGCGGCCGATGAGCTTGTCGCGGAGCCACGGCGCTGCATCCCGCAAATGGGGAAAGACCTTGTCGAGCAACATCCCCGTCAGCGAGCACGTGCAGCCCGACTTGACGTAGACTTTTGCGAGGCCGAGCGTCTCGCGCTGCGTCACATGGGCCTGGAGGAGCTTGGCTTGCGGGCTGTCGAGCACAACGGTCATTTGACCAAGGAGCACGAGAAAACCGTCCAATCCGCCGTCGGTCGGCGCGCTGTCGTCGCCGATTGCGAGCGCAGGATCAAAACTCGCGCGCATAAACTGCTCAAAGTCGATTGCCTCGGTCATGCGCCACACAGTCTCGCTGTACCCGCCGTCGGCGCTGAGCGTGTAAAACTCGCGCACGATCTTTTCAAAGCGGCCAATGCCGCAGCCGCTGAGGTCGTCGGGGCGATTGAGTGTCCGCGCGTAGAGGAGCCGCCGGAGGTTCGCAAGCATCGCGATTTCTTGGCGGAGGTTGAGGATATCGAGCTCGAGATTTTGGCATCGGAGTCGCGCGAGCTCGCGCGCGCGGAGGTGGACGCGGCGCGTGCGCTGGCTGTCGCCCCGTCGTGTCGCAGCGGAAGCAGAGACCGTGGTCGGCAACGCGCGCATCGTGCGGGCTGTTCTTTCTTGGGATTTGTTGCTATGGTGGACACGAGCACAAGTGAGACCGCACAGCAAAACCACCCAAACCGCTAATTTGCTTCTAATTCCGTGCGTAAAAATGAATCAAATGTGTCGATTCGGGAGAAATACAAGCACAAAGGACTGTATAGACGCTCACGATCTGCCGCGTGCGCGTGGCAAACGTAAACTGGCGCTCGTTCACGGGCCGCAGCACGCGGCCAATGAGCTTGTGACGGAGCCTCAGCGACACTTTGATCAGACACGGACAGCGGACAGCGGACAGCGGTCAGCGGTGTGGCGCACTCGGTCGTGGCAGTCACGACCACGTGGCGCCTGGTCTCGCCAGGGCGCGACTGCGCACTTGCACGACTGTGCCGCTGGATGTTTCGTGCTTTGCCGCGAGTTGTTCGAGGATCACGGTGAACACGTCGAGGCTGCTGGCGACGGGCTGAGCGTTTGTGGTGATCGCAAGTGACTTGTCAAGATTCTCCCTCATCAACTGCATCACGCCAACGGGCTCGGGCGGCGCATTGTCGCGGCGGAGTTTCTATACGTCAGCGCTCTCGCACAATCATCTCACAAGTGCAATGGTCGTTCGAATCGCCGCAAGCGCGCGTAGAGAATGCGGCGCGTGGTCTCGAGCATTCCGATTTCTTGGCGGAGGTTGAGGATATCGAGCTCGAGGTTGTGGCACTCGAGCCGCGCGTGGTCGCGCGCGCGGAGCTTGACACGGCGAGACGGACGAGCAGCGAGCGTGGCAGTGCCACGGCGCGAGGCGATCGAAGCGCCGTCACGCATGGAACTGGAAGCAAAGTGGCAGCAGCTGGAACAGTCGTTGAGGCCGTTGGGGTGGTGGATTCTGTGGGCGAACAAAGAGGTCCTTGGTGAGCAGTACGTTGCATGGAGGAGCCCTCAACTGAGACGGGTCTTGCACACGAAACGCCCACTGCGCATCCATGTCTCCCTTTCGTCCCGACAGCCAGCCTAAGCTAAGCCAGTCGCAGGACCGCGGCTTTCGATGCAACCGTCGTGATTGGACAGAATGCATTCACACCGACATTGCTCGAGCTTTCGACACGCACTTCGAACCTCGAGAAGCCTCCTCAACGGCCAACCCGCTCTCGCTCCCGCTCCTGGCGACGAGCACACGACGCGTTGAGCTCACGCCTGCGACGGAGTCAAGCACAGACCCAAGGCCGTGGCCAGCAGCCCCGAGTTCCGATTGCACGATGCCAATGGAATAGACGACGGCCGATGGGATCCAGAGAATGACGACCTGGCTAGACGGACTCAGCTCATGTAAGCGATCGAGCAGCAGACCATCTCCATCCGATGCTTCGCAGCGATGTCGAGTGGTGGGCGAACGATCGGGCCATGTCGACAGCGGCACGGGAGGATCCGATCGCAGAGCGGCAGGATTCGCCAGCGGAAAGGACGCGACACACAAGCGCTCGCAGACATTGGCGTACACAAGAGCGACTGGGCGTTGAGAAGATCAAGTGCGACCAGTCAACGGAACCGAAAGTACGTGGGCATTTGTTCCGAGACTTCTAGGCTTTCTAAGGACGATACAAACGTCTTTGTGATGGATTTCAGCGTCAACACGAAGGCTCGAGCGAGTGGATACACTCATGAAGCGCCCTTCGACCTCGTCTCCCATTGTCGAGAGTCGTCACTAGCACAGGTGCACTGTTAGTTCACGCGCGGTGCGAATGCTGAGACGATCAACTCGTCGCACTTCCGTAGTGTTCACTATCGACCGAGTCGACCGAGTCGACTAAAGGTCCCCGTTCATCGCTTCATGACGCTTTGCCACTCGATGCACTCAAGCGATGAGCTTGTCACGATCGAGCGCACGAAAACGAACGCACATTTGAGGAGATCCATGAACAAATACTGTGTCGTCAAAGCCCCAAAGGTACTGTGAAATATAAAACGCCATTGTCCCCGCCACGCCAACCATTCTCACCGACGCCAGAGCGTTCTAGCATGCCCACGGCATGAAACGAAGACCATTGGGCTGTGGTGATGCGATATCTACAAGACGACGCGGCTGAAAGGCGATAATCTCAGGCCGTGTCATCCATTGGGGCTGGAATTGAGCCCCAACGGATGTTATTCATCGTCACTTAGTCGTGAGAGACGAACGACAAACGAACGCAGTCGATATGACGGATCATTCTCCGTCGGTTTCCAAGTGATGAACCGTGATCATGGTCGATATTGCCTTCTTCGATCGATTTGCTGCGACAGAAGAGTTGTCTGGTGCTGGGAAGAAGCGTATTGGCCAACGTCTGGCGGGAAATCCAAGCGCATTGCGCCAGAAGAAGAAGATGGCCCTCCTTGTCTAGCTCGTAGCTCCTCGCCCTTGCTTGCGCCAGCAGCCGACAAAGTCTGACGGATTTATATCATGTGCTCCGGATATAACCACGACTTTTTCGATGTTCGCCCGCACTACTGTACCAGCGTGACGGTCTCAGATCCAACACATTAGCGACAGTTGATTCGTAGCGTTATCACAACTAAAAGCCCATTCGTCACGCTCCAATCGCTTCGCTGTGACCTGTATCGTCGTCGTTTTCTTCCGACAGGACGCGCTCCAAGCTCATGGGCGAAAGAGCGACGTCCTTGCCCTTACGATTCCGAGTCGTTGATGTCTCGACTTCGCACTCGTCATGGTCCGGCAGTTCGATGATCCGCGGCTCGTGTTTGAGAATCTTGAGCTCTTCGGTCAACATTGGGATGTTCATAATCCCGGCGACATAGTCGCCCGACAAGTTCACACGAATGACACGGCCGCTCTCCATGTCGAACGTAAACTGTCCTTCTCGCAGCGTCACGAGCGTGCGGCCAATGAGCTTGTCACGGAGCGACGGCGCGACGTCGCGCACGTGTGGAAAGACCTTGTCGAGCAGCGCACCGGTAAGCGACGATGTACAGCGCGACTTGGCGTAGACTTTGACGAGGCCGTGCGTCTCGCGCTGCGTCACGTGCGCTTGGAGGAGCTGGCCTTTCGGGCTATCGAGCATAGCGGTCCCTTGTGCAATCATCTTGAAAAAATCGTCGACGCCGTGGTCGGTTGGTGCACTCACGCCGATCGCGACGGTCTCTGCAAACACCGAGCGGATGAACTGCACGACGTCGATCGGTTCAGCTGACGCTGGCGTCGTGCGCCACACAACATCACGGTAGCCGCTACTCGTGAGCGCATAAAACTCGCGCACAACCTTCTCAAACCGACCAAAGCCATGGGCGTCGTCGGGGCGATTGAGCGTCCGCGCATACAAGAGCTTGCGGAGGTTCGACAGCGTCGCGATCTCTTGGCGGAGGTTGAGGATGTCGAGCTCGAGGTTCTGGCACTGGAGGTGCGCGAGCTCGCGCGCGCGGAGGCGAACGCGGCGCGTAGGCCGGCGCGTCGTGGTAGACGCCGACGGGCGTCGCGCACTCATGCTTTCGTCCTTCTTTCTTGTGGCAAGATGCACTCGAAACGGATACCACTTCAGGGAGGGTATCCGACCAATCGTCCCAAGTGAGACCGTAAATTGGTTCCTAAATCGTCGATAAACCAGCGTCACCCACGGCAGGAATTAGCAAAGCTTTGCTGCCAACTTCAACCTCAGCACGGTCTCACATGAGCCAGACCAACCTAAACTAAAAGCCTGGCTGATGATTGGACAGAAAGTCTTTCGACTCCACAGACCCGCGAGTCCATGGCACAGGAAGCGGCGCTGTGAGCGCGACCGTCCGCCACGATTCTCTGCTTGCGCTCCGTGAGCTGAGAGCGCAAGAACCTGCGGCGCATCGACGGGGCGAAGAAACGGAGAAGAGACTTCGGTATCTCCCGAGCACGATCTCTCTTTCCGGCAGGCGGTCGACCAACCATTGCCCTCCTCGCGTCGAGTGGATGCGTCTAGTCGATGTCGTCCGATGCGATTTGATTCGATGAAAAGTCGACAAAGGGACAGCGCGACCGAGCGCAGATCGGTAGGCTTCGCGGGCGAGAAGGTCGCAACCGAGATGTCGGTGCGAGATTTCTTTCGTATGTAGCGCCAAGCGGTTGCTCCAGTTGCTGCGAGGAACCGCCAAGCAGCTCATCCAACGCAGGTTTAAACCCGTCGATCAACGCAACAGGACGTACGTGCCCATGCCATCGTGCGCGCGAAGTCATGGTGATTCAAACGAGGGAGCTTGGATCTAACGTCTCTATTGTGATGGATTCTAGCTTGATGACAAGGCACGAGCGCATTGAGTACGAAGCGTTCGATAGACCCTGATTCGTCCATACTACACTCACAATCTTCGTTTCGTACGTGTCACGAACGGTGCAGAGACAAACGAAAAGCGGTCGAACGGTTCGCGTTGTGTTCATCATTATTCTTGATCGATTGGCCGAGTTGTACGACGGTCCCGCGCCATCCCAGTGCTTCACCGCAAGAATGCGCACACGGAAACTCCATTGTAGGATAACGGGCCACACGCTCGCGGATCCGCGCACGAAAAGTGTGTCGACAACGCCTTGAACGATGAACGTTGACGATGTGAAATAGAATGCGCCATTGTCCCAGCAATTTGGACACAAATTCGGCATGAAGCCGAGCTCACGCTGAAGTCATTCCGCGTGGCATGCTCTTGAAACGAACGCACGACGAACGCCATGGATGCGACCGATCCTTCGTCTCCAATGTCCAGTTTCACGCGCGGTCGTGGTCGTCGACGCCGTTATTGATAATATGTGACTGCTGTTCCAGTGGGAATACTAGTACTTGTCTGAAGAACACGAATGCCATTCTAGGCTGATGTATTTCCCTTTGGACGGCACGGCTTTTGATCCGGAGATCCTCGATATTGCCGATAACTCGCTCGTCCACGTCTCATTGATCGTGACAAGTGGCAGGTTATTCAGTATAGAATGCTAGAACTAGTTACCGCCAAAGTCTCGCGCAGAATTTCGTACTGGTAGCTCCCATCAAAGAACTCCACTAAATCTCTGGGCATGATCTCTTGATGCGATGGATCTAATCACTATCTCAGATGCACCAAACCAATCAATCCGTGCACACTCCACTTCATCAACACAGAGGGCACTTGTGGTTCACGTCAGCGGCCCGCTATCGTCGCTGCCAGGAATTTCGCCCGACAGCCACGTGCTCCAAGTTCATGGGCGGTCCTTGTCCTTGTCCTTGTTCCTCCCCAGTCTCTTGTGCTTCCAATTCGAACGCGCACTCTTGATCCAGGAACTCGATCATACGCGCGTCGCCTTGGAGGATCTTGAGTTCAACGAGGTCGAGAATCGCGGGCGCGTAGAAGGGCGTCACATGCACGCGGATGATGCGGCCGCTCGGCGTGTCGAACGTAAACTCTCCGTAGTTCATCGTCGAGCGTGCGGCCAATGAGCTTGTCGCGGTGCATCGCAGCGACGTCCTTCAAATACGGAAAAACTTGTCGAGCCAGGACACTGCACGTGCAGTAGGCGTTTGTGTACACGTTGACGAGCCCACGCGTCTCGCGCTGCGTCACGTGCGCCTGGTGGAGCGCGGCAATTGGGCTCTCGGTCGCGGCCGTCATATACCCAAACATCTTGATGAAGTCGTCCACGCCGGTCGTGACGATCGCGTCGCCGATCGCAAGCGCGGGGTCATCACTCGATCGACTCGGCGCGGCGACCGTCCGTGGGCTACACGACTTCGTGGTACCCGGTCGTCGTCGGCGCGATGGAGGGTCCGCGCGTACAAGAGCTTGCGGAGCTTCGAGCGCGTCGCGATCTGTTGGCGGAGGTTGAATATGCCGAACTCGAGGTTCTGACATCGGAGGCGGGCGAGTTCAGGGCGCAATACCGGAGCCTCATACAGTCGCAATTATTGTGAGACCGTAGGACCTTCTTGGTTTCTAGATTGGACTGGACAAGAGCGAGATAACCGACGCCACTGCCCAGGCCTGCATGTATTTCCGGCATGAACGTGTACCGTCCGTTCAATGCGGCGTCGCGCAAATGATGGATTCGATTCGTTTCTCGTAATACACTAGAGGCATTACTCTCTCAAGGGCTTGGGCTCAAGAGCAGTCGTTCTTCCTCGGTCTCCGCTAGCGTGACAATCGTCGCTGTGTAGTCCACACGGAAATCAACGCCAACGACGCGATGCGTGCGCGTGTCAAACGTAAAGTGGCACTCGCTCACAGGTCGCAACGTTTGGCCAATGAGCTTGTGACGGAGCCATGGAGACACTTCGCGCAACGACGGACACGTAGCATCCAAGAGCACAGCCGTCAGTGGGCTGTGGCAGGCCGTCGTGGCAATGACACGGGTGTGGTGGCGCCTCTGATCGGGACGCACGCGGACTTGGACGACCGTGACATTCGGTGCGTCGAGCATCGACATCATTTGATCGAGGAGCACAAGGAACGAGTCGACGCCACCGGGCGCTGGCACTGCGTCGGTGCCAATCGCGAGCGTCTCGCTAAAGTTCGCGCGCATAAACTGTGTCATGTCGATGGGCTCGGGCGGCGCCGTCTCGCCGTGGGATTTCCACACAACGTCGTAATAGCCGTGGCGACTGAGCGCGAAGAACTCGCGCACGGTTTGCTCAAAGCTGCCATGACCGTTCGAGTCGTCGGGGCGATGGAGCACGCGTGCATAGAGAATGCGTCGAGTGGTTTGGAGCGCCGCGATTTCTTGGCGGAGGTTGAGGATATCGAGCTCGAGGTTGTGGCACTGGAGCCGCACGACGTCGCGGTCGCGGAGCGCAATGCGCCGGGGTCGGCGACGGGCGGCTCGTCCGGACACGGGGGAGGCAGTGCGTCGTTGCGAATGACCTGGGGTGTCGCCCATTGGGCCTGTCCAAGAATGTGAAGGAATTCCTCAAGAGCACGGACTGCTGCTGTACCTGCGAGAGATGATTTCCTGCGGAAAGAGGGCGCGGATACAGGCGGTACCACGCGGGAGTTGACAAAGACGGAGAAGAGACCAACAACAGCAAGAGCAGTCGGCTCATTTGGCAGCAGGTTTGCGAGAAAGTTCGAAAGATCAAACCAACGAGTCGCACGATCTCTGGGAGTGCTCAGGCTCAGATCTGTGGATCCCAATCCAACGGCAAACACACCGCCTTTGCGCCGCAACCTACGTATCCAATATGGTAACTACAGTACAGTAGGCACCAAGATCTTCATCCTCCGATCTTCTGCCGACCGTGAGAGGGGTCCTTTTCCAAACTTGCGATCGAACCATCCGGTGCGCAGCGAACAACTTCAACGGCATACCACAGTTTCTAACTGCTGCCACGTTGCTTTCTATTCACCAAGGCTTTGTGCGCGACGTCACGTCGATTGCTTCGCGCCGTGGCACTGCCACGCTCGCTGGTCGTTGATCAGCTACTGTATTGTGAGCACCGTAGGCCATGTGGTTGGGGATCTTCTGGAGACTGAAACATTTACCCTCAGTGGTGGAGATGCTCTCTGACACGTTTCGACTGTCAGTCAGTTCGAACACATTCCAGACTCGTTGCTTAGCTTAGGCTGGCCTGGTTGAGGTGGGAGAGAGTGCACCTGTCATTGGTGATCTAATAATCCCTCCGAAACGTGGCAGAGAGTGGCGAGAAATTCTGGGAGGGAGAATCGACTTGCTGCTATTTACGACAAAGGTAGTGGCTAGTGACAGCATGCCCAGATGCCCTTTCTCGTGTCATTTGGACCGTCTATGCAATGTACTGGATCACTACAAAATCGCGCGTGCGCGATTTTGCTTTACTCGTCTCCCAGGGGCGCGAAGCGCAGGGTTCTAGGGTATTGGGGCATAGGAAGGTATGTTCGAGCGCTCCTGTTGTTTCCTGTCGCGTTACTCCATTATTGACAGAGTTCATT
>JAADWR010000147.1:0-15440 GCA_023336345.1 Pythium inflatum | reverse complement strand
GCGTCGTGATCTTGAGATGTTTGCGCGGACAATGCACGGTATCCCGACCCACGTGCTTGGCCATGTCGTGGGCCCGTAGATCGCGCCGCAGGGATCGCGTGGCCAGGCCAATGTCTCCGCGAGGCCGCTTGTCTGTGGCCGAGCGAAGTCGCTGAGCGGCGTTGCATTGGTGGAGAAGCGCACGGGCCCGTGCGCGCTGCCACTGGATTGTCGCTGTTGGTCGCTTGCGTGTCTCGGTCTTTGGCTCGGTTGGTGGTGGTTTCAGCCGCTGTGGCGTGGCATCGGCCGACTGCCACGCACGCAGCTGACGCCGCGATCGTGCGTCACGTTGTCGCGCGCTGTCACGCACACTTGTTTTCCCCATAGAAACAATTCCAACAGACCCGACGCGGCGCTCGACAAGTCCAAAGCGAACGCTGTAAAACCCGAGACGCGTATGCCGCGTCTTGTCCAAGTGGATGCGACGCAGCCTGTCGCGCTGGTCGCGCGGGAGGCCGTCTTTCGCTGAGGAGGATTTGTACACCACAGCGCCTTTGGGAGGTACGTAGCGGGACAGCCACTTGTCGGCCGTGGTCAGATCGACGGGCTGGCTTACTGGAGGAGGAGGCGCTTGTTCTCTAGATACTGGCTTTGTGAGCCGGATCTCGGCCATCCGCACGCGTGGCTTCACGACGCGATCAGCCCTCGCAGCGCTGTACGCTCCAGGACCAGGCGTCTGAACAACCGCGCGTGCGTGTTCCCGGCGGACGATCGCGGTCTTCTTGTCGCTTGCTGGCGTGGGATGGTGCCACGTGACGTTTGCCTGGCGTCGCCACTGCGTCCGCTCTTTCTGAGGATCGTACGCACCGGGACCAGGTGTGCTCTCCGAATCAAACGGTCTCGGTTTGGTAGACGAACGGACAGGAAGAGATGATATTGGCTTGGTGCTCGTTAAGACTGGGCCATCTTCTTGCAGGAGGTCGTCAATCAGCCGGAGCGTCGCGTAGGCCACACGCTTCGCGTCCAGCGCCGCGATCGCCGTCGGGACGACCGCGTCCAATCGGCCGGCGCGTTGTTGGGTGCTCTGTTGTCGTGGGGCTGCGGTGCGGCGCGTCATCACAGCAGAATGGTGCAGAGCTGGACGATGGGGTCCGTTATGTTGTGGATCCCGATTTAGCTTTCGCAGTATTCATTGATAGAGGTTTATTGGAAACCCTAACTCGTATTATCGCATTTTTACCATCACTCTGTTATCGAGTACTGAAGGTTGAAGCTCTTCACAAACTATGTCTCAACCGTCCACATCCGCCGTCGGATCGGCGGTGCGACCATCTCCCAGATCCGCGCAATTGCATCAGCGTTCAGTCGACTGCTCCAAACTTCTGATGACGACACGACGCTTAGAAACGCGAGCTTGTGACGCAGCGGCAGCGCGCTGACGTGGCCGTCGTTGTGTCGCTCTGCGAGCGCTCGATACATGGCGGTCGTCGTAGGGTCATTGCACTCGACAACAAACCGCTCGAGGTCGCGAGTTATCGCGAGCTCTCCCAAGAAATCTTGGAAACCTGGTGGATGCGATACATCCCCAACCTCCACGTACAGCGATGTGAGACGAGGGAGGAGGTTCTCCGGAACGCGAGTGTTGATGGTCCATCGCACAAAGGAGCAGGAGACGAGCATGAGTGATTCGAGGTTCTGGCCCCATCCAACTGAAGTAAACGACTTGGAGGCAAGCTTCAAGCGTGAGAGCTGGAGACGCTTGAGGTGTGGGCACCCCCGGAGCATGTCGCCCAGTGGGACGGGATCACGGAGCCGGTGATCGATGTTCACAAGCGTCAGCTCGGTCAGCGGCTCTCCAATCAGCGCCAACAACTCCCCAATCTTCACTGGGTTAAATCCTCTCCCAATGCGCAGCGTGAGCGTTCGGACGGCGTGTCGTTGTGTCGAGATCACCAAACACTCGCTCTGAACGTCAGTGTTTCGAATGAAACAGAAACCGATCCCTGGTGCCAGCACTCGCGTACACTCCCCGTAGTCTTGGCCCGCGACAAAGCATTCAATGCCGCATTTGCCGTCGCTGACGGTCTCTGGTAAGTAATATTTGCTTCCACGAACGAGTTTGGCTTGTGCATTGACTCGTACGGTAGTCAGCGGCGGCACGTATCCGCCTGGCGCGATAGCACGGTACCCACCTTGAGTGCCGTAGTTGTCCCGGACTGTGGCAAGATACGCTATGGGATTCTTCTCGCTGAGTAGTTCAACCATGGCGGCAAGGCTGCCACTGTCAAGACTGAGATTCACAGTGTAGATTTGGTGGGTCGTGCTGTTGTGGAAGAGCGCAAACCCGAGGAACTGGGGCCACAATAGGTCGCAGTCGTACCGATCCTGATACACTCCCCTCGTGTGGTCGCGAAACGTGAGCTCTCAGAGCGAAGAACTGGCAGCGATGGCGGAGCAGAGCGCGTCAACCGCACGGCCGTCAGCAGATATCGTAGAGAGCGTCAGCTTGCGGACGCCTAGGAGTCTGTGCGTCCGAGCGTGGACGCCAAAGATGCGTGGGAAGAACCGGCCTAATGGCTCTGAGATGTTGCGCTTGCCGAAGTGAATGGCCTCACCGATCTCGAGGACGCGATTGGCACATATGTTCCGATGTTCCTTAGCACTTCCTGAACGCTGGTACTGCTACTGACGAGAGGCACATCGAGCCCGAACGCGCGCACGACAAAGCTCTTTCGAAGATGCAGCGATCGAACGCAGTGAGTCTCTTTCGCGAGCGTGAGAATCTGCTTGAGGAACTGCAGTCGGTCGGCGTTGCGCCAGTCGTGCGCACCAAAATCAGTCGTCCTGCTTGTTGGGCGGGGAAACGCAAACCGCAGTCGCAACGTAATCGGTCGGTGAACGAGCGAATCGATGAGTTCAGCACCAACGAGTCGTTCCTTGACTTGGGTAAACGCCAAAGACGAGGGCCGATCGTCCAGTATTAGGGCCACCTCTTGATCGGTTGGGAAAACTTCTGGCGCAAACCGCAGTTCGTAACGCGGCACGAAGCCGTTGAGAAACGAAACGGGGACGCCGTGTCGTCGCAATGTCTCGCTTGCGTCGCACAACTCGACCAACAGCGTCCAGCACACGGCCGAGTCGACGCGGGCGAGGGCGTCCAAGAGTTCAAGCGCGTCGAGCCACTGGATCCACGTGTGCTCGACGAAGCCAGCGGCCTCGATACGTACGGTCTCGGTTTGGTCAGGAACGTCGAAGTGAACCCAGAGATGCTGCCGGAATGTGTCTCGGTCAGGTACGGCGTTTGTGACCGGCATCGACAGACGATCGTCCAGGACGGCGAGCCACGGAGCGAGGTCCTGTCGCCACATCGCAACGCGCTCGGACAGCGTCGTCATGATGCGGTGGTGGGCAAAGGCGACTGTGTGTGATAGAGGAATTAGGAAAATGAAAAGAGGCCTCGGCATGCCGAATGATCTTGGCATGAGATACGGGACCTTCATTCGGATTAGCAGATCAACACTCTGTGTTCCATCAACTCAGACCGACAGGTTCCGAGAGGATTCTGCAAGGTATCCGACGAGATATATCTCAGCTGAACTGGTGTCTCGTACATTCGCATAAAACGTGACTGAATGAAGCGTCGGACAAGTTTTGCTCGCATTTTAGCCCCATCCAGACACTTTTGAATACGCTCTTATTGTTCACTAGAACTTGTCGAGTGAGTAGATTGTCAACGAGTTATCAAGGAGCAACTGTCCACATCCGCCGTCGGATCGGCGGCGCGACCATCTCCCAGATCCGCCCTATCACATCGGCATCTGGTCGCGCATTCTCTGTTGTTGTGGACGATACCACGCTCAGAAAGGCGAGCTTGTGCCGCAGCGGCAGTGCACGGACGTGGCCATCGCTCTGGCACTCCGCAAGCCCACGATACTTGACGGTCGTCGTACGCTCACTGCCCACGACAACAAACCGCTGAAGGTCACGAACGATCGCGAGCTCTCCCAAGAAATCCTGAAACCCCGGTGGATGCGACGCATCCCCAACTTCCACGTACAGTGACGCGAGGCGCGGAACGAGGATCTCGGGAACTCTGGTCTTGGCGGTACATCGCACAAAAGCACAGGAGCGAAGCGTGAGAGACTCAAGGCTCTGCCCCCGTCCAGGCGACGTAAATGCCTTGGGAGATATTGTCAGTCGCGAGAGTTCTAGGCGCTTGAGGCGCGGGCATGATCGGACCATCACATCCAGCGGCATGGGATCGCGGAGGTGGTCACCGACATTCACGAGCGTCAGCTCGGTCAGCGGCTCCCTAACCAGCGTCAACAGGTCGCCAATCTCTACCGGATTAAACCCATCGTCAATACGGAGGGTGAGAGACCGGACGAAATGCTGTTGTGTCGAGATCACAACGTGTTCGCTTCGCACGTCGGTTTTCCGAACAAAGCAAAAGCCGATCCCTGGCGCTAACACTCGCGTGCAATCACCATGGTCTTGACCTGCAACGAAACATTCCACGTCGCGCTAGCCATAGCTAATGGTCTCTGGTAAATGAAAGTTGTTTCTACGGACGAGTTTGGCTTGCGCGTTCACGCGTACGGTTGTCAGTGGCGACTGGCATTCGCTTATCTCGACATCGCGGTACCCGCCATACGCGCCGAAATTGTCCCGGCATGTCGCGAGATACGGGAGGGGATTCTTCTCGCTGAGAACTCGAATCATGGTGGCGAGGCTGCTGCTGTGGAGACTGAGCTTTACAGTGTTGATTTGGTGAGTCGTGCCGCTACGAAAAAGCGCGAAGGCGAGAAACGGAGGCCACAGTAGGTCACGGCCATGCCGAAATTCCCGTCGGCGATTACGCGCGCAATAATCGCGAAACGTGAGCTCACGGAGTGAGCGGCTACTTGCAACTGTGGAGCAGAGAGCGTCGGCTGCATCGCGCTTTGCAGAATCTGTGGATATCGTGAGCTTTCGGACGCCGAGGAGCCCGCGCGCCCGAGCGTGGACGCCAAACAGGCGTGAGAAAAACGTCCCGACGACGTTGCTCTTGACGTAGTACATAGTCTCACCGATCTCGACGTACGCAATGGGGACGCATGTCGCAATGTTCGATAAGACGCCCTTGATGCTGTCGCTGATGTTGATGAGCGGCAGGTGCAACCCGAACGCGCGCACGACAAACGCCGACGGAATTCGCAGCGCCTGAACACGATGCGTCTCTTTGGCGTGCGCGAGAAGCTGCTTGAGGAAGCGCAGTCGGTCAGCGTATTGCGGTTCGTACCCTAAAGTACAATACCCGACTGAACTGAGGAATGCAAATCGCAGTCGCAACGTAATCGGTCGGTGAACGAGCAGATCGACGGGATCTGCAGCAACGAGCCGTGCCTTGACTTGGATAAATGCCAACGACGACGGTCGGTCGCCCAGTATTAGGGACATCACGTGATCGGTCGGAAAGCAACCTGGTGCAAACTGCAGCTCATACCGCGGTACAACGCCGTCGAGAAACGAAACGGGGACGCCGTGGCGTCGCAACGTATCTCTTGCGTCGCACAGCTCTACCAACAACGTCCAGCAGACAGCCGAGTCGACACGGGCGAGGACGTCCAAGAGTTCAAGCGCTTCGAGCCACTGGATCCACGTGCGTTCGACGTAGCCAGCGGCCTGGAGAAGCGCTGGGTCGGTCTGGTCAGGAACGTCGAAGTGGAGCCAGAAGTGTTGCTGGAAGGAGTCTCGGTCGGGCACTGTGTCCGTGACGGACAGCGACAGACGTTCGTCGAGAGCAGCGAGCCACGGCGCGAGATCTTGTCGCCATAAAGCAACGCGTTCTGATGCCGTTTTCATGCTGTGGCAGTGGGCGAGAGGAACTGTGGGAGATGGAGGAATTTGGGGAATGAAAGGAGTCCCAGTATGCCTAGTGGTCGGACCTGAGATACGGGCCCTTCATTCGGATACGATGATCGACACTCTATGCCATCAACTCTTTCCGAGAGGATTCTGCACGGTATCCGACGAGATATATCTCAGCTGTGAGTCCCGTGTCTCGAGTATTCACGTGTCAGGCAAGCCACTTCTTGAAGGGTGAATATCCTGCTCCGCGAGCGTTTTGCTTTGGGGTGTTTATTAGTCTTGGGCTGGACCCAGACAAGCTAGTGGGACGACCTTACGGCGGCGACTCTGGTGCGCGTGGCTCTGACTGGTCGGCGCTCGCCGCAGGGTCGTCGAACACGGCAACAAATCGCTCAATGTCGCGGACGAACGCGAACTCGGCCAAAAAGGCTCGGAATTCGGGCGGGTGCAGTGCATCACCCATGTCGACATGCAGCGCCGCAAGGTGCGAGAGCAGGGTCTCAGGGACGCTCGTTTCTGTGGTCCAGTCCACAAAGTTACAAGCGTGGAGCGAGAGCGATTCGAGCGTCTGGCCCCAGTTAGGGGGGTAAACGATGTAGCGGACAGCGTCAAGCGCGAGAGCTGGAGACGCTTGCGGTGTGAGCACCCTCGTAACATGTCATCCAGTGATACAGAGTCGCGGACGTTGTCACCAACATTCACGAGCGTTAGCTCGGCCAGCGGCTCTCCAATCAGCGCCAGCAGCTCACCAATCCGGATCAAACCCACCCTCAATACGAAGGGTGAGCGACCGGATGGAATGGTGTTGTGACAAACCACAGCGTCTTGGCTCCGTATGTCGTCGTTACGAACAAAACAAAAGCCGATCCCTGGCGCCAGCACTCGCGTACAATCGCCATAGTCTTGGCCCGCCACCAAGCATTCAATATCGCGTTTGCCATCATTGATGGTCTCTGGTATGTGGATATTATCCCCACGGACGACCTTGGTTTGGGCATTGACGCGTACAGCCATCAGCGGTGGCGATTGGTACCCGCCACTTTCGACAAGGCATTGACCTCCCCTGTCGTGGCAGTAGTCCCGAAGTGCGGCGAGGTATGTGACAGGGTTCTTCGCATTGAGCACTCGAATCATCTTGTGGGCATTGGCGCTGCGGAGATTCAAGATGACGGTGTGGATCGCATGGCTTGCGTCGTTGCCGAAGAGCGCGAAGGCGAGAAGCGGCGCCCATAGCTGGTCGCAGCGCCACCAATACTCTTCACTGCTCTTGTCATGAAACGTGAGCTCACGCAGTGAAGAACTGGCTGCGAGGGCGGAACCGAGTGCAACGACAACGTCGCGATCTGTATATTGTGCCGAGAGCGTGAGCTTTCGGACACCCAGAGATCTGTGCGCGAGAGTGTGAGAGTGGACGCCAAAGAGTCGTGAAAGAAACGGCCCCAGGACGTTGCTGGCCCCTTGATATGCAGTATCACCGTGATACTCGAGGCGCGCGATGGGTACATTCGTTGCAATGCCGACCAGCAGTGTGTTGACGTCGTTGCTGACGTCGACAAGAGGATGGCCAAGCCAGAACGCCCGCACGACAAATCTTGAAGTACGAGGTGACACTTGAACACGGCGGGTCTCTTGCGCAAGCGCGAGGATTCGTTTGAGGAGACGCAATTGGGCGGCAAAGCGCACGTTGCGCGCAGCGATTGTCGTGTTCAAAAGCGGCGGCAACGCAATCCGCAGTCGCAAAGGAATCGGTGGGACAGCGAACGAATCACTGCGACTCCAAGCAGCGTGACGTGCCTTGAGTTGAGTAAATGCCGACGATGCACGTCGATCGCCTAGTAAGAGTCCCAGGATTCGATCCGCTGGAACAGTAGAGGCTGGGAATCGTACTTCATACCGCGGGATGACGCCGTCGAGAAACGAAACGGGGACGCCGTGGCGTCGCAACGTCTCGCTTGCATCGCACAACTCGACCAGCAGCGCCCAGCACACAGCCGAGTCGACACGGGCGAGGACGTTCAAGACTTCAAGCGCCTCGAGCCACTGGATCCACGTGTGCTCGACGTCGTCGTCGGCCCGTAGGAACGTCGAAGTGGAGCCAGAGGTGTTGCTGGAAGGAGTCTCGGTCGGGCACTTCGTGCGTGACGGACAGAGACAGTCGTTCGTCGAGGGCTGCGAGCCACGGCGCGAGTTCCTGACGCGTCCCAGCGACACCTTCCGAGAGCAGGGTTGCGTGTTGCCATGGATGAGCCAGAGGCCTTGCGTTCGATGGAGGGATTTGGTAAGTGGAGTGATGTGCAGCCGAGATCCTTTGAGTGGTGTATTTCGAAAAGCAGAGAGCGCAATTGCCCCAAAATGATCCCAACTCACGAGATGAGTTACGGCACCTTCATCCGCTTTCAGTGGTCATCATTCTGTATCTCAGTTTTGAGTTTAATAACGACTCTGACACCAGAGACAACCCGGAGTCCGGGTTGTCTCTCCCAGTCACAAAGGTAGTTTTATGTCATTCGACAACGATTCGATAGATCCGCTGTCGCATCACTGGTGCCGCAAACTCCAAGATTCCAGTCGCGATCTCGGGCGACAATACAAACTGTCTCTTGTCGCCTCCCGAGAAAACGCTCAGGACCGCGAGTTTGCTTCGCAAAGGCATTGCTGGGACCGGGCGGCCATCAAACTGCTGCATACACGGTCGGTACGCAGCGATGCTGGCTCGCGACCCCGTACAATGAATCGCTGGAGATCGCGGGTCGAAGCCATCGCCAGCATCAGATCTTGGAAAGCAGAAGAAGGAGCGACACCTCGCGTGTCTACAACGAGGGATGCGAGCGCTGGAAGCACGCCGTTCGGTAGTTTGTCACCGACGGTCGTGCTTCCGGACGTCTCACACGAGCGAAGCACGAGTGACTCGAGGCGGTGTCCAGGTGTTGGGCACGATCGTCTCGAGCGAGAGTGGAACGCGACCAAGTTCCAGTCGCTTGAGGCGCGCGCACTTCAACAGCATGGCGTCGAGTGAAACGGCTTCCTGCGGTTGTGCATTGGAATTCTGAATCGCTAGCGATGTCAGTGGCGCGCCGATGTGATTCAGTAGACTGTAAATCACACCACTGTCGAATGCTCTCTCGCCCAGTCTCAAAGTGAGCGAACGAACAGCATGGGCGGTCTTGGTTTGAGGGACTATGGCAGTCTCACATAGCACGTCGTTTCGTTCGACAAAGCAAAGCCGACGCCAGGCACAAGCACACGGATCAAGTGCCCATACTCGTGGCCAGCGACCGCGCACTCAACATCGTGTTTACCGTGAAACACGGTCGTTGGCGTGTGGCTTGGAAACGTGCGATCGCGGCGGATGGTCACGCCCGCGTGCAGTCGCACAGCTGTGCGTGGTGGTCGACTGTAGGCGATCACTTCGCCATCACCGTCGTATAAAGCCGCAAGGTACGTGACGTCCCTCGCTTCGGTAAGGACGTGCGTCATCAGCTCGAGATGGGCGGCGTGGCAAACGCTGACGTCGACTGTGTGAATGCGGTGCGTAGCCGACGTGTCAAAGAGTGCAAACGCGAGGAACGGCATCCACCACCGACTGTCTGCGCCCTTGCCGCTGTTCTCGAAGCGAAGCAAAGAGCTAGGCCGGTGGTTGGGTCGATGTCATGTGACCGTGAAAGTCGGCCAATGATTGGCTGGAGGAGTTTGGGTTCAAACCTGCAGTTCTCATCGAACAACCTTCACTCTGAAATCGTTTATTACAGGTAGTGAGCTCTTCATTCTCCAAGCGTCCATACACGGCGGCGCAACACGGGCGCAACGAGCTCCCAAATCGTCGTGACGACGTCGGCGTTGAGACTGTGGGTCACACTGAGAAACGCGAGTTTCTGCCGCAGCGGCAGCGCGCAGACGCGGTCGCTCTTGTGCCGCTCGATCGCTTCACGGAGCGCTTTCTTGGTCTCGTCTTGATCACACCACACAACGAATCGCTGGACGCTCCGAGCGATGGCGAGCTCCAGCAGAAACGACGGCGCTGCTGGCGGTTGCACCAAACCGCAGGTGTTTACAAAAAGTGATGTGAGGCGTGGGAACGTTGTCGTCGTCAGTTTCACGGGTGGTGCCCAGCGACCGTGAACGACGCGACACGAGCGAAGCGAGAGCGACTTGAGCTGCTCGCCCCAGCCATCGGGAACGAGCGACGCGAGCGATAGCGTGAGGCGCGAGAGCTCCAAGCGCTCGAGGCGAGGGCACCACTGCAAGAGGTTGGCAAGCGGGAGGGGATCACTTAGCGTGGCGCCAACGTTGAGGAGCGCGAGCTCGGTCAGCGGCTCGCCAATGCGCTTCAGCACGCTGATAATGACGCCAACATCAAAGTACGGGGTGAGACGGAGCGTGAGCGACCGTACGGGATGCGGCGTCTGCTGAGGAACCAGCGTTTCCTGGAGTACGTCCTTTCGACGGACGCAGCAAAAGCCAATGCCCGGCGCCAGCACGCGCACAAAGTCGCCGTATTCGTGGTTGTTCTCGACAAAGCACTCGACGTCGTCGTGGCCGTGAAAGACTGTTTGGATGTCGTAAGCCAGTGACCCGAGACGGTGCTTGACGCTGGCACTGGCGTTGACGCGCACAGTCGAGAGCGGCGGCCGCGCGTACACGATATTGCTGCTGACAACGGTGTCAACGAGCGACGCGAGGTACGTCACGGGGTTTGGTTCCGACAGCGTACGGGCCATGGCTTTGACGGCGTTTGCGGACAGCGTGAGCTGAACGTTGTGGATCTGGTGGGCCGCGTCCTTGCGGAAGAGCGCGAACGCGAGGAACGACGGCCACATGTTCTCGGAGCGCGTGTAGGTCCACATCCGTGTGTTGAGATCGTGGAATGTGAGCTCGCGGAGCGTCTGACTCTGCCCAATCGCAGCGCAAAACGCAGGGACGTCGGCTGTGATGGTAGCACGCGTCGAGATCGTGAGTTTGCGCACGCCAACGGAACGCCGAGGCGCCTCGTGAGGACACAAAAGGTCCCATAGATATGGTCCATGACTGTTGGGGTCGTTCGGGTCTGCGTGTCCGTAGGTGAGCTGGAAAATGGGGACCACGGTCGCGAGGTGCTGGAGCTGCTCGCGCATCCCGAGCGAGAGGCGAAAAGGAAAGTAGACCCCAAACGCGCGCACGACAAAGCGCCGCGGTCCCTTGAGCTTGCGCGCGGCTGTGGCCAGCGCAACCGCGCGGTCGAGACATGCAAGGCTCGCAGCCTCGTGTTGCACCGCGACATCGCGCGACACACGTTCATCTCGAGACGGCAGTGCAAAGTGAAAGCGCAGGCGAATCGACACTGTGCGCTCATCCGCTGGTAGCGCCGCGAGCAAGCGCGACTTGAGTTCCACCCAGGCGGCAGACGACGGCGGGCGAGAGCCGAGGACCAACGCAAGAATACGATCGGATGGAATCGACGTTGGCTGGAAACGAAACTCGTACTTGGGTTGGATCGAATAGAGAAGCTCGATGGGACACCCGCGGCGCGCCAAGGTCTCCGATGCGTCGCAGAGATCAACGAGGACGGCCCAGCATTCTGCTGCATCAACACGCGCGAGGAGATCGACGAGCTCGAGCGCGTCAAGCCACTCGGTCCACAAGCGCTCGACGGCGCCGGCAGCCTGGACGAGCACCGAGTCGCTTTGCTCCGGGACGACAATGTGGATCCAGAAGCGAGTACCAAATGTCTGGGGATTCGGAAGTAACGAGTCGATGGAGAACGAGAGACGCGAGCGGAGACACGCGAGCCACGGCGAGAGCTCGTCACGCCACGAGCGTCGTTTACATGGCGATGGTGCCATCGGTGCCACAGATAATAATGGAGAGTGAGACCGTGCTGGGGTTCAATCCTGCACACGTAGACCATCAGTCACAATGTGGAACCATCACTCTGGATCTCAGCAACGTTCCCGCAGCCTTGCGTTTGGTCTCATGAGATATTCAAGAATGTGAGATATATCATCCAATGGTTTACGCAAATTACAATAACATGCAACTACGTGCCTACACCACGGCCGCCACGCTCTCGCCGAGCGCATTGATCGCTGTGACGCGCACCGCGTATTCGCGACCAGGGAAGAGGTCGGTGATCGTATGCGCACGGAGGTTAAACGGCTTGAGCTGCCACGCGACGCTGTCAAAGGCCGTGGGGAGCTGGCAACCGACACCGCTCGTAAACGCTGGATCCGTCGCGTCAAACGTAATGCTCGTTGGCGCCACCGTTTGCGCCTTGAGGACGCACTTGCGCCCGCCGGTCGCAGGCGTGAGCGACGTGGCCGACACGGCCGGGACCAACACTTCTTCGACAATGACGTACGTCCCGCCCACCGGCGGCGGCGTAAACGTCGCCGTCACCGTCAGCACATTTCCATCCATCTTTTGAACGCACGACGTGCAGAGCACGCGCGCTTGGGCGCCGAGCACGACGTTGTCGCTGCCGTCGGCCGCGTTCGTGAGCGTCGAGAGCGCGAGCTGGAGCGCTTGGAGCGCGACACCGTTTGTCAGCGCCGTCAAATCGTCAATCGTCTGCTTCCCAATGGGCTCTTCAAGCGACGCCGCGCATTCATTGTTGCGCTCATCGATCTTGCCTTGGGCCATTTTCGCGTCTTGTGCAGGGCCAAAGCGCGCGCGATCGATCGCAATTGTGCCGGGGAACGTCGTACACGCGTCCGTCGGGTCGACGCGCAAGAGCGGGATTTGGAGCGGGAACGCCGATGTCGCGGTCGTCACGGCATTCGTAAAGGTCACGACATACGTGTGGCCATAGTCCCAGCGCGCCGAGTCGTCGCCAAAGACCGTGACGCTGGCCGTCGCGTACACGCCGCCGAGCGCTTGGATGGCCGTCGCCATGTCTGTGGCCGACGTCTGCCAGTCCATGCACCCGACCGACGTGGTGCCGAGGTAGAGCTTGTACGTTGTCCCGACGGCCAGGAGTGACGTGTGGCTCAGCACGAGGCTCTGGACTTCGCTGCGCTCGCCGCACGCGCTCGTAAACGACGGACTCGAGTCCCACTCGACGCGGTACGAATCCACGGCCACGCCGCCGGCGCTCGCCGGCTCTTCCCACACAACCAACAAACTCGCGCTCGAGAGCCGCGCGCGGACACTGAGCGACTGCGACATCGTCGGGCCACGCGGCGCAGGGATAATCCCACGAAGCTCGGGCTGCGCGACGCGGAACGCACCGTACCCGAGACTATTGTACGCCGCGACGCGGACGTTGTAGGTCGCACCGGGCGTGAGACCGCCGATCAAGTACGAGTACGGAAGACGCCCAATCACGCGCTGCGGTCGTCCTTTCCTCGCCTCGTTCACAGCGATCGTGAGACCGGCCGATATGCTCCATGTCACGAGCGCCGGGACGTCACCCCGCTCCGTCAAGAACTCGATTTCTAGCGGCGACGGGTTTGCAGCGACGCAAACGGTCGTCTGCGCCGGGTCGCGGAACCGCACGGCCACGCGACCGGCGACAAACACGTCATTGAGCGCTTGCTGGAGGGCCGTGGCGTCGCCGTTCGACGCAATCGGCGCGGTCGTGACGCCCATAAACGTGAGCGTAAACGTCAGCCCTGCGCCCGGCGCCGGCGTCGCTGTACACGTGAGCGTCTGGACTTCCTGGATCGTCCCGACGGCGACGCTCGCGGCAATCGAGTTGGTGCGCTGCGGCACGCACGTGCTGCGCTGAGCCGTCGTGCACACGAGCAAGTTCTGGTCGTTGACGTGGAGCTTGTGGGACGTGCGCTGATCGAGCGTCGAGAGCCGGAAGCGGTGCTGGTCGCCCGCACTGTCGCGTGTCTGGCCGTCGAGCGTCACGATCCACGTGTAGCCGTTTGTGTCGAGCACGCGCGTCACGCTCAGGCCGCCGTTCGCCGTCTTTTCAATCGTCGAGAGATTCCGCAGCGCCGACTCCATGACGATCGCCGACGTGTCGTACGCGAGCTGCGGCGTCCACTGGCCATCGAAACCGACTTGGAACGTACCCGATAAGAACGTGTACGTCCCGACAATCGGCGCCGAAATGCTGATCGTGTTGACGTCGGCGACGCCGGGCGGACTCTCCAAGTGGTGGACAATTTGCGACTGCTTGGCGCCGGCATTGACCGTTGCGCTCCACCACTCGACCCTGTACTCGCTCACGTCGAGGCCGCCATCGTCGCGAGGGTACGCCCACTCGACGAGCGCTTCTTTGTCCGAAACAACGCGAACGCGCGGGCGCGCGACGACGCCAGGGAGATGGTTCGTCGGCTGCACTGACGACGGCACGGGGATCGCAGCGTCGCCGAGGCCGACAGCGTTGCGGGCACGCACGCGCGCAAAGAGCGAAATCCCAGGTGCAGCCGTCGAGTCGAGACGCACCTCGTTAAACTGTGTGACGACAATGCGCGGACCTTGCGGCGCGTTTAGCCCAAAGCCGTTGGCGACAATCGTCGGTGCAACGCGCGCATCGTCAAACGCCACGTGCGTGACGCGCCAGTCGTATCCGTTCTTGTTGACGGCGCGCGCCACGTTGACGTTCGAGACGCTGCTGAGCTGTTCGAGCGCGGCCTTGACGTCGACGTCGCTTGCGTCAAACGGAATCGGTTGCGTCGTTGGGGCCCTGTAGATCGTCGCGTAGCTGTCTTGGAACCGCCCAGCCGTCGGCCCCACGAGCGTCCCCGTGCCACTGAACGCACTGCAGCCGTTCGTTCCAACGTCCTGGAGGATGAGCGTCGGGAGTTTGCCGCGCACTGCGACGCCGAGAAACTCGATCATGTATGTGAGGACCGTCGGGTTGGTCGTTAGCGTCCGCGTGACGCGCACATCGTCGATCGTATCGAGCGACTCTAGTTCAGCTTCGAGCGCCGAAATGTCGCGCGCCGCGTCGGCCGAGAGCGGCCCCGAGGACCATAGCAAACACCCGACGTCGTCGTTGAGGTTGACGCCGCCATTGCCGCCGCGCAGCGTTGTTGCCGTGATCTCGTCACCAAACTTGAGTCGGAATCCGCCATTGCCGTGGTCGAGACCGCCCGTCGCGGTCGAAAACGTCAGCGTCTGGATCTCGCGCGTCGCTGCGCCGAGCGATGCGCTCGCGAGACTGATGGCCGTCGTATAATCGTCCATGCTCCCGAGTTGGAGCGCGTCGACGGCCGCAGGAGCGACACAGTCGCACGCAGCGCCGGTGCACTTGCCGCGGATGCGGTAAATTGGCCCCGTCGAGGGATCACCCAGTCGAATCACGTCGCCGCAGGCAATTGTCACGTCGTTGAGCAGCGAAATCTGGTCCGTGAGGACGCCGCCATTGGCTGGAGACGACGCCAAGTTGACGCCAACGCCGACCGACGTGTCCAGCTGGAACAGAGGCAGCGGATCCGCGAGCGTCCCGAGCTGCGCGACAAACGAAGCGAGCGTCGGGGCGTCCATGACCGACCACGGGTCCGTCGCGGAGCAAACCGGGAGCACCGCGGGCCCCCAGTGCACATAGACCGCTTGGTGCGCGGCTGTGAGCAGCGCCGGCGCACACGCGTGGCGAATCTGGAGCTGCGTCGAGCTCACGACAACCTCGATCGTCGCGCGGCACGACGCGCCAATCGAAATGATCGTAGCTTGAACAACGT